>VDFB02357947.1:0-31607 GCA_007258455.2 Sequoia sempervirens
ATAAATCCAAACATCCACATGAATCTAAAGGTCCCCAATTCCCCTCTAAAGGACATGATGAATAAAATAAAAATTTCATCCAAGAGTGTAGTCAAGCACAAAGATTACACAAGCCTATTAAAGGAAAAACCAAAACCATGTGGATCCCAAAGAAAGAAGATGTAGTGAGTTCAAATGAAAAATCCATAATGGCATCCAAATTTGCTAATCCAACAATAAAACATCCTCATCCACCATCTCCTAAATCTATTTTGGGTCCTTATGTCCCAAATTTCACTATCCCAACTCCTCTAATATCCCCACATTCTCCATCCATTAATCCTCCTATCATTCCATATCCCCCACCATATGGCCAATGTTGGTCCTGAAAACATTTTTCCATTACACATCTACTCCATCATTCCATCCATACACTTTCCAAAATACCATCCATTATCCCACATATCTCCCTCATCAAACCCCTTTACTCCATTCTCTTTCATGATCCATCCATCCCAATCAGGTTGTACTAACCACCAATTGTTATTTCTAACATGGGATCTTATTACCTCACATGGAACTTGATCCTTGAGTCCTTCATCCTTCACCTTATCACACATCATCCAAATCCATTAATCCACATCCCTCTCCTTATCCATCTCCATCCGAATACTATCCAAAATATCTAAACAAAAAAAAGAAGTCAAAAAAAAGGAAAAAAAATAGAGAGAAATAATGCATCCAATGTTGAAAACTTGGAAAACAATCTCCTTCGATAAACATCATGATGAAAACCTAGAAAATAGGCACCATGTGTAAATCACCCATCTAGTTTCCTTTTTCACTTGGGAAAAACTTCACCCCCTTCCTCCATCTCCTCCATCCAACCTATGCACCCATCCTACCTTGTCATTTCCCATTTATGAAAATGCATTATAGTTTTTCTTGCCCTACGATTGGTTTGATAATCCTTCCTTTAAAATTTGGACCAAAATAATTAGATGTATCATTCTCCATCATCTTGACATTGGATCAATTCTATGTGAAGCTTGGTTATCCGTGGCTATGCTCCATGGAAGTCATCTCGTTGATTGTGCATAAATGTTTAAAGTTTCCCTTTGGCAATGAAATATTTTCTATGCACCATAGTGGCTTTAATCTTGTGTCTTCCCATGGGAACTTTTCATTGGATTTTTTTTGGCCCAAGCCTATTTAAAATATTAAATCTCATGAAGACTTCTTTTTCAAATCCTATCAAAAGTTTAAGTAAAAATGTATAGCAGAATTATCCCTTCAAAACATACCTCAACCCACGATTGAGCCTCCTATCCTTGAAAAAACCATAATTGAACCAAAAGAACTTCAAAGTAACCAAGACCAACCCAAGACAAATCCTTTCCCTATCTCTTATAAGATACCATGAGACAACCAAAATAATCCTATCATGCCTCCTAAGATAAAATAAGTCTATAAAGCTAAAGAGAAAGTGGTTAACAACCTCCCATGGTTCCTATCTGATGTCAACTTTTGTTGTTTTATTTTTTGGATTAAATATTCAGTTAAGTATAAATATAAGGCTATTTCACATAGTTTCACCTAGAAAAATCAAGTGATCTTAATAACATTCAAGTGAGCATCTACAAGAGAAATCAATAATACATTCAAGGAAAGATTATTAGAATTTTATTGCAGCAATCAAAGATCATATCATCATGTCAAAGGCATAGTGTATCATGCATATTGTTGAGCTAATGTGTTGATGTACCATTGAAGATATAATTCAAACATTATTTCACATCCAAATTAAAGATCTTGATCTTCACTCCTTAAAGCCACTTCATGCTAGATTGTTGATTTATCATTCAAGACTCCATCCAAGCTATCAATATTTGATGTTTCATTATTTCATCATGTGGAAATAGAAATAGTACTCCCCACCTTTGAGGAATGGATCACAAGGGTAGGGTGCTTATTTCACACTTGCTACACTCAAGGACACCTTAGAGATCTTAATCCAATGAAGAACAGAGGAAGAGATATGCCACTAGGGTATGATAGGGTAGGTTTAGAGATTAATTGATTCTGAATGAGGGGTTCACCACCAAGTTAAGACTTGGAAAGACAAATAAAATGTAAATAAAAATGCTAAAACCTAGTGTTATGTAATCTTTCATTGAATGACATAGAAATGCATGAAAATCAAAAAAGAAAGGTGAGATCTTAGAAGTATGTACCTAGAAACCTAAAGATGACTAGAATAAGCCCTAAAACACTAAAAATCTTGAAATTTTGGCCCACTAGGACTAATACACCATTTTGGGTGAATTAGTCCTAGATCTAGGCTTCTACATAGCAACATGTTAATAGAAAAAGTGGATTTGAATCTAGAAAAATCCTAAAAATTTCATGTAGTGGGACTCATACACCACTTCTGGGGGATTAGTCCCATTTATTTGTAAGTGTCCCAAGAGCACTTTCCCATTGATTTCATGCAAAGTGGATGGATATTTTGTCCTAGATTTGATTTTTTCGTGAGTCTCGACAACTTTTCATGAAAACTTTGATAACATTTGCAATTTGGTCATTTTGGCACTTTTGAAGGCTTCAAATCTATTTTTCTTCAATCTATAAACCTGTAATCATGCGTATAAAGAGGAGAAAATTTTATTTATTGTTAGTGAATAGGGGTTTTCCTTGGTCAAACCCCTTTTAGGTAATTAAACCAAATGATGAAATAATGAAACAAGGACATGAAACATGAATAATGATACTTGGAATGATGTCTTGTAATGCAAATCAACAATCTAACATGAAATGGCCATGTAGGACATAGAGCTAGATCTTGAGATAAGTGTAGAACAATGCTTAATCCTGAATCTTAAATGCAATATCACAACACTAGCTCAATAACATGCTTCATGCTTGATATCCTTGACATGATGATGGATCTTGAATTTCTACAACAAATGATGAAGAATCTACCCTTGAAGACTCTTGAATGCTCTTGTAAACATTTGATTTCTCTTGTGAACTCCAATTTTCTATTATGAATGCTCATTTAAATTTCTAGGTCACTTGAGTGCATGTTAGGTTGATTTTTAGGAGAAAATGAGTGAAATAAACTTATATTTACACTTAATTATGCAAAAATTCATGAAATTACAACACTACAAGCCGACATCAAATCTAGGAGGATAAAATCCCACCAAAAATTTGAATTAATTTTGATTTTGGGCCACACAGGACTCATTCATCCAAGGTGGAAAATGAGTCCCATTAGGAATAATTTATTTGACCATTTTTAAAAATGCTTAGAAAGGTGTGAAACTAGGTTCAGGACCCAAAAACCTAGGTGTGACTCATTTGCCTAATGTGGTGATTGAGTCCCATACGACTAAATCTAGGCCACATAATCTGAAACACCTCAATTATGATTGGATGTTGATTGGTGTCAAGATTATCCTTGAAAATATCCAATAAATGGGGCGTATGGATGCAAATTTAGGCCAATTAAAGCATAATAAATCCCAATTATTAATGACAACCCTAGAAATGTGTGAAAGTGTGTTACAACACTTTACAACACTTTAGATAAGGTAGGTTTAGGTTTATTTAATTCACAAGGGCCCAAGACCTAATGTGAGCATGTCAAACACATTACAACACTAAGTCAAGGCAACATTAAGCTCAATTTTACAAGGAGAGCGCAAACAAGTATGAAAATGTCACTGACGACATTTTTTGACACTACATTAATCCCCCACTTTAGTGCGAGGATGAACTTGCTTCAAACTCACAATAAAGTAGATGAAACTCACATCAAGAGGGGTTCAAAGGCACCAATGCTAGTAAGATAAGATGACAAAAATCAAGAGGGGTGATCAAGCCCCCATGATCAAGATCCTATGACAAACCCAACATAGGCACAAAGGAAGACACATAAAATTGATAAAGAGAATCAACAAGGCCACAACATACACTGCCAAAGTCATAAGGAAAATGAAACAAAAAATGAAAAAGAAAAGGGAGAATCAAGCTTTGACCATTTTTCCATCACAATGTGGATCAGATCTAAGGTTGTTTGTCTGAAAAATGCACGCTCACTCTGAGGAAACATAACTCCTGGATGTCCATTGGATGCACATATAAAGAGGTGAGACACATACACATCTAACTATTGTGCACTCACACACACATGATTGGATATGGGGAAAGTCATCCCTTGGTTGGGATTCTCGCTCAAACCATACCAAAGTTATATCTCTTGATAACTTTGATAAGGTGCCACACAATAATGATCTTCAAGCTTCATGAGACAAGAAAAAATTTCTATGCTTGGAATAGATGAACAAACAAGATGGCTCTACAGGAATGCAAAGTGTGTTATGCAAGGTGGCCATATAACAAATAGTGTAAGTTGCATTCGAGTGGATTTTCCTTAATTCATGCAAGGTATCTTCTTAAGGAACATCATGTCTAATGTCTCCAAGAGAGGGAAATTCAAAGAAATATCATGCTCTTGAAGGAAATCAAACCCAATGACACCACCAAGAAAAGGACGTATCATAAGAAAAAATAAAATCGCACATTGAAATATGAGTGTCGATGTATGCCCCCACTTTAAAGTGGTTGCTAACACCATTTATATGAGGAATTGCTTTAAATTAGAAGAATACATGAGAGTTTATTCAAAAATACCTATTCCAAGTCATATGTTTCTAAATATAACTACATCATGAATGAGTATGTCACATGCTATCCAACTTAAGGCATGTCATCAACATCCCAAGCTTGCTTTTATATGTACATGAAAGGTGATCAACTAGCCCAAAAGAGACAATGATGGGTTACAAATGAGGAAAAGGCTATCTAACCCCTTGCCCCCACTTAGTGTAGGACAAGGATGAGCCAAATAGGATGAAAATAAGTGTTAATTAGAGGAACTAGATGGTTCAACACAAGGAGGGGAAAAACAGTCCATAAGATGTTCAATTTTGTTACTTAAAGCCTTACATTTATTAGTAGAATGACCATGAACTCAATGAAAAAAATTAAATCTTGTAGTAGAATTTCTTTTTTGTTATCAAAGAGATAGATATAAAGTAATCTTGGAGGAGTCTCGAGAAGATACTCTCTTGATCAAAAGTAGAAAATGTTCCTTTGTTTGTGCAAGATCTATCATACACACACTAAATGATAAGGCTTTAGATGAAAATGGAGACAGGGGAGGTAAACCTAGATCTTTCTTGAAAGAGTATGGTAAGTTGGTTTACTTCATGTGTTCATTGTCTCCACTCAGTCAAGGATTAATAATCATCCAATTCCTTCAAAACAAATTTCCTCAAGATTTCCAAGCTAAGAAATCACAACAGAAGAAATACCCAAAACCCCAAACACCACATGCATCACCATGTGAGCACATGCAAGTGACATGCAAGTCTAGAGTTGAGCTCTGATACCAAATGAAAGGGAAATGATGAACTTAGAAAGCCTTCCAAGATCTAGTATGCACTTTCAGTATCTTATGCTTCTTAAAATAAATCATATTTTAATCATCTTGATACAAGCACATACTACTATGCCTTAAAGCAGAAATAGATATAGTTTAATTTCCCATGCATTAACCCTTCTAGGAAAGTTGACGTAGTTTCAGATCTAAGAAAATTTCAGCAGCATAACGGCATGTAAATTAACATTTCAAGAATGAGAAACACAAAGAATAGAAGAGAGATAGACATAAGAGAAGAAAACATGATATACGTGGGGAAAACCCTTTCGGGTAAAAAACCCCACACTCCAAAGCATCAAACCAATGTATTAATCTATAACAATTAAGGTTACAATACACTTGCAGGATCATAGCCTTAACATGGTGACTACATCTTTCTCTTCTAGAGGAAATCCAACAACACTTCAATACCTGCAATCAAGCTATGCATTCTACAATGAAAGGAATCCTATTTATAGGAGATACAAGCTATGAGAAGCTTCTAGAAGAGGTTAGGCATCCAAACCCATGTGGAAATAATATCTCACACCATAGGAATGATTTGGACATTTGTACAACATTCTCTTACAGCTCTTACAATTGTCATAACATGAAAAACCTCTCTCCCAAGCTTAGGCGCCTAGTTCATGCTTATAGTGTGTTAGGATAAATTCCTTACAAATGTCATATAACATGTGCCATAAAATTTTGTCACACTTACAACACATTCAACAAACAAAGAATAAGTCAAACATGATTATCACACTTATTCTTTCACACTTTTGTCATACCCCACTAAGGCACCACACTTTCTCCATTCAAAATATACCTTATGACGCGTCATAGAATATGTCATAAGATGACATCACTTGTCCTAGGTCCATGATTCCAAGATGGGACACCTACCTCTACATGTGATGAAGATCTGTCATACAGTCACCTCCAACGGGGATGCCACCTAGCCAGTGGGTCCCACTTAATGACATGACATTGTATGCAATTAATTAAAACAAATAAATACAATAATACATTAAATAATTCAATGTTAGGACTCTAAGGTTGAAACACCTTATTCCCAACATTCTCCCACTTGTTGAAGACCTGGCAAGAGGCATATTAAAATATCTGCTCAGGGCCCCAAGGCCCATAGATTCAGAACATAATTTTGAAGACAAAGTATCCTCCAGAGAACAAGATAAACCATCAACTAAATCAACAACCAAACCAAGTTTCTTTCATCTAATTGAAAACCCACAAGATCGAAAATAGCACCCACATCAAATGTTGATCCATCCAATCTGCCATACCTCAAAGGTATCCAAAATAACAATAGAACTTATGCCAACAACATATCCAACCCATAGACTTCAATCAAAGGCTCCATGTGTCAAAACTGTCACTAAGAACACACACATCAAGGAACTCCCACTACATGGGTAATGTCAAATCTGAGAAATATCAAAGCATACCAAGTCTACCAATATATAAAAAGTGTAAACTACATCATGTAGTACCAAGAAAAATCCACAATGATATGCAAAACATGTAAATGAGTAACCTATAAGAGTAACTCTTACCACAAGTCTCCAAAGCTCTCCAATGTTTTCCACACTCAACAAAGGAAAGAGATAAGGAAACCTCCATGTCATCACCCAAGAACATAAGTGAGAACATATGACCACAAGCTAGTAATCACAATATCTCCAGCCAAACCTCAAACCAAAGTAATATGAAACCAAACATCCAAGAGGATAACCAAGACCAAAGAGAAACATTGCACATCATATACCTGTGGAAAATATTTCTACGTACACCTCTAAATGTCAAATGTGTCAAGTATGGTATCCTCCACAACACCGCAAAAGAAAATCCATGACAACACCCAACCATTCAATCACCAAGATCAAAAATAACATATGTATCATGTAATCAACATGGATGTAAGCCTCCCATAACCAAAGAAGATCAAGCTAAATATCCATTCCCATATTAGAAAATAAGCCCAATACATCTCCTAAACTCAACATCAATGAATTTTCTCATGATGCATAAGGAGATAAACATGCTAACACTCCTCAAATGAATCCTCCAAAACCATATATCCTTAGCTTAAGATCCATATGCATGAGAGGACAAAGCATAACATAATACACCTGAGAGGAACAATGGGTGATACCTCTCAAGTAGACTGCTGAGTAGACCAAGAGTGGGGAATGAGAATGCTCCTCCAAGATATCCAAGTCATCATGACTCATCCAAGAACACTCTCCTCATAGGTCCATGTTGAAATCACATCCAACCAAGGTGTAGGCTCCTTGGACTTCCTGCTGAAATCTCATCAAGAGTAACCATCTCAACACATGTCTCTAATCACAAGAGAACTCTAGCCTCACCTATGTCTCCAAGTATCCATGAGTACCTGTAACCAACCAATCCATGCCAAACTCCAAATGCAACATAGCATAATCATGAAGTAATCAAGAAAATAATAGATGTACCCAATACCAAGAGGACCGCACAAGATCATTGTCAAAGCTCCAATCAAGAATCAGGAACATAAACATGAAAACATTATCTAACCATCTCCTACTAGGAGATCTCATACAACAATGAATACAACCTGGTCTCAAGAGAACAAGTACCATTCCAAAACTCTAACACGTGATCAAGAGTAAACCATGACATAATACAATAACACCCTTAACCAAGAATCAACATATGTAATCAATATGAATAAAACCATCCCCTGTTAATGAAACCAAAGATGCCAATGAACCATCATTGCATAAAAGTAGAAACCAAGAGTCCATCCATGACACCAACAATCAATGTAGAAGACCATCCACCATCAAATGGTGAATCCACATCACTTCCAAACCATCATTGTCAAAAGATCCCACTGAAAAGTGTAACCAAGCTATCCATGACATCATGATAAACCACATGCTACAAGTCCCAAAAACAAATATCCAGGTACTATAAGAAAAATCCATCCTCTCATCTCTAAGCACACATACCAATGTACAAATGACCAAGAACAAGGTCAACAATCAAAAGTCTGCAACAAAAATGCGTCAAACCTGGTGAATAAAGATGATCCACAACCAAGTCATCCCACTGCAAGTAAATGGGTAGCTAATCCACAACATGCATGACTTGTAGATCTAATCACTGAAACATGCAAACTCATCATCACATTAGTAAACTTCAAATTGAGATATCTAAGAGAATAACCATATAGACCAATTGACTCAAACACCAAATCAGCCTCTGATCTGATTTTCCAAACATGTCCACATTCAAGTACCATAGTTAAGGAACTAAACAAGCATTCCTTCAAAACTATAATTGTTTTCATCCAGAAAACTCCAAGAGTTTGAACACAATATTTTCCACAGATCTACAAACCATAGATTTTTGTTAACATGTAAAACCTATAAAAATCATCTCTATGTAAATCTAAGCCCACTTAAACATCCAGAATAATAGATCACACATATTTCATCTGAACAAGTGAATACTCTAGATCTACACAAACCCATAGTTTTGAGAACACAGGGAAACTGTAAAACCTTCAGAGGAAATAGGTCATCCAGAAGCTTATAAAATATAAAGTATCCCAACTTCACAACCCACAAATAACCAATGGTAAAAAATATTCCAACATTTCCTCAATGAGAAAGCTGCAAACCTCATCAAAACATGCACAAAGCATACGTGCAAACTGTTGGAAAATGTGCCTCAATCTCACAGGCTGTAACCTTGGAAGAGAAAAGTCAATGTGGCATTCATGTTGGCTGGCTAACTCATAGTGTAACCTTGTGTTTTACTCATTTCACTGAGACTTTGCTTCTATTTTTCTGACTAATGATATCACTATGACTTGTTGCCTTCGTTGTAACCTTCTGTCGAGTGGAGACCTTTGGCTAATAGTTTGGTGTAGCGTATGTTGGTGTTACCTATGGCGACTAGATTATCGAGATAACTCAAGTGGTTTGGCAAGAAGTCTTGGCGACTGGGAGAAGTCTCACTGATAAGCAGGAATCATCGGGGTGACTTGAATTCTCAGGAAGATCTCTTGGCAACTGGGGAATGTCTCATTGACGGTATACTCTCGGGGTAGCACAAAGACTTCGGTATGAAGTCCCAGCGATGGATGGAGAGTCTCGCTGAATGGTCTCATCGGTGTAACACTTTTGGTCTCGGTGAGAAGTCTTGGCGATATGTGAAGTCTTGCTGATAACATCTGCTTGTGGTCATTGGTGTAACTCATATGTGTCGGAATGATGTCTCAGTGATGATAGGAAGTCTTTCCGATATCGGCATGACCTTTGGTCTGTCTGGCCAATGTTCAAATTGGTATGACTTGTTCCTATTAGCATGAGGTATTGGAAAAATTAAAATGTCTTTCTGACTCAGTAAGACATGGGTGCTCGATGTGAGGTCTCAACAAAAGACAAAAGTCTTATCGACTGATGATTGGGGTGCTCGGTATGACTTAGGACCTCGGTATGAAGTCCTGGTGAAAGCGATGACTCTCACCAACTGATGGATGCTTCGGAACAACATGAAGACTTGGTGAGAGGTCTTGGCCAGAGCGGAATGTCTGGCCGACATAATATTTTGGGGTAACTTGAAGACTTCAGTATGAAGTCTTGGCAAACTACGGATGTCTTGTCAATGGAAAATCTAACCTCAATATGACCCTTGAACTTTGGTATGATGTCTCATCGAATGGTGATTGTCTCACTGATGAGAATGTTGAGATCGATGTGACTTGAAGACTTCTATGTAATTTTTGGGCAAAGAATGATATTCTTTCCAATTGATGAACTCTTCGGAATACCTTGTGATCTTCGGTATGAGGTCTTGGCGACACAATGATGTCTTAGTGATAGCTTTCTGGACTCGATGTAACCTCTTGCCGATAGGGATGATTCTTGGTGACAATGTGTAAATGGGTCTTGTGGCATCGGGGAGACACTTCTTGTGTCTCACTGACATGTGACACAAGTTGATCACTGTTGAGCGGGTGAAGACTTTCTGACGTGGTGCGATGTGGACCAATCCGAGAAAGCAGGCTGTGAACCGTTTGCTGAACCATTTTTGTGTGGAAGTTGGAAAACTAAAACACAAGGAAGTGGAAACATCTAATGATGTTGGGTTGGATGATTCGTTAGTTCTAATCCAATAGTTGGAAAAGAAAGGTTTCATAGAGCCTATAGTGAATGAATGTATAAACGTATACATTGGACATTCTAAAGCTAAGGGGGCTTATAAGCCAAGGAGCTAAAGAGCCGAGAGCTAGAGAGATAGCAATAGAGAGAGGACCGAGTAGCTGGCCGAAAGGTCAAAGCCATGAGGTCAAAGGAGAGGAAGAAAGAGGTAGTGCTATGCTAGAATCTCTCTTGATCTCTTAGGGATAGTTTGCTACTAGTTGTATCCAGAATGAACAAGATGTAATCTCTGAAAAAGGCTAAGCCTCAAACTATATTGTAACTTTCTATTGTTGAATAATACAATGGCTCAAACTTTAGAGAGTGGGGTTTTTCACCCGAAAGGGTTTTCCCCACGTAAATCTTTGTGTTCTATTTTTGTCTCATCTTTCATGTCTGTATTGGTTCTGTTAGAGAATCTATTAATGCATTATGTTGAATTTACATGTGTTTTTCTTAGAAGGATTAATGTGGGAAATAATTGTGTCTATTTCCACTTTATGAAATAGTAGTACGTGTCTTTGAGGCAACCTAATCAAAATTAAAGTTACCAAAGGAACTACTGGTTGGATTTTTCATTAGATGTGCTCCATTGATTACCTTACAAGTGGTATCAGAGCTTTTTTGGTTTTTGGTTCTGGATATTTCTCCTATGAAGATTTCTTAGCTTGATGGGCTGGAAGAAATTTGGAGGAATGGACTGATGTACTGATCCTTTGATGAGTGGAAGCCTTGTGGTATTCTGAGACAACATGCAGCTTGAAGGATGGTCAAGATGGAAAAGGGAGTTGATCATGTTGTGATTTTTGTCTCCTGGCTAGTAGAGGTTTAACCTTGGAGTATGAGGTGGATTTCTTTTCTTTGTGGCTATGTAGCAGTAAAGCTTTCATATTGGGCATCTTTTTGTCAGGCTCCTGGGTGAAATGGAGAAGCCTAGGCTATTTCTCAATCATGGAAGAGAGTGCTTATGCTAGGTGGTGGTTCCTGGTGTTGGAAGGCATTGTTTCCTATTAACCTCAAATGCTTGAAGGATATGGAGTTAATCATTAGATGATTTGCAAGCTTCTAAAATATCCTTTCTCTCTTTCTCAGATGCATGTACATGGTGGTGGTTTTAGAGTTGGTCTGAAAGGGATTTAGATTCTCCTGAACTATTGGTTTCTTTCTAAGGATGATTTTTACTTGCATGGCTCTGTGGTTTTGCAGGTTTTACACAGTTAATCAAAACTTTTGATCATGTGGAGTTGCTATTAAGCTATTGTCTAGACACTAGCCTTTTGGGGTGTTGATCGATGAGATAGTTGCAGTTCTACATGCATGCTTGGTGCATGGCTTGAGGAGGTATGATTTCTTCTCTACATGGTAGTATTGGTACGTGATTTGTCACTCAGTATTCTTGTGGTGGTACTTAAGGGTTCCTTGATTATGGTGCTCATTATGGACATGATTGGAAAATCAGATTTGGAGTGATCTGGTGTTTGAGTCATGTTGTCTATGTGGTTATTCTCTTTGAAATCTCAGTTTTGCATTTCCAATGTGATGATGGGTTTTCCCGTTTCTATTGAATGGATCTACGGGTTGTGCAATTTTGTGGGTTGTCTTTACCTACATGTTTGCTATGAGACAACTCAAAAGTGGACTATCTATATCCACGAGGTTGATTCATTCATGTTACAAAATTGTTAGCTAGCCTTGTCTGTGGTCACTAGTGCATTGGTGTGGTGTTTTGAGATGAGAGGATGGATACTATTGAGTACCTGAATAGTTGGTTATGGGAACCTATAGCAGGTGGTCATGGTGCTTGGAGAGCTCGGGTGTCACAGTTCAGTGGGGGCTCTAGCAGTGACTGTGGGTTCATCACATGGCGATGAATGGTCTTCTTAATGTTGTAGATGTTTCTTGGGATCCTGTTGCTGCAGAAGGGTTCTTTCACATTTGCATGGACATCACTAGAAGATGTGCAACATATTGGATCCATGGAGAACTCTTGGGGTCATTGGCTAAGGTGTTGGTGGTGCTTGATAGGTGATGTTGTTTTTTAAGTCTATTTGCTTTATGTCATGGTATACTCTTGTTTGTGCACTAGAGTTTTGGCACTGTGCATTGTACTTGAGACAATGATGAAGTCACTTGGAGCATGGTATCTCCTATGGGGATGTGTAGATCATGGTGTCATGATAAGCTCCTGATTCAGCTAATTGGAGCTTTGACAGTGATCTAGTAATTCTCTGTGTACTGAGTGTTTTTTATTATTTGCTTGATACTTCATGATAGTGCAGTAATACAGTTGAAGTTTAGCATAAGATGATCGGTTGCTAATACTCATGGATACATGAAGAATAAGGTGAGGCTATTGTTCTCTTATGAGAGAAGTTTTGCTACTTGTTACTCTTGTTAAATTTTTTCAGCAGAAAGTCTGAGAAGCCTTCACCTTGGTTGAACGTGAGTTCAATAAGAGACCTATGAGGAGATTGCTCTTGGATTAGTTATGATGACTTGTATATCTTGAAGGAGTATTCTCGATCTCACTCTTGGTCTGCTCGGTAGTTTAATCTGAGAGGTATTTGGCCCTTTATATCTTTCAAATGTGTTTTATGTTTACTTTCATGATATGGATCTTGAATTGTAGTCTAATGGTTCTGAAGGATTCATAGTGGAAGTTGTACAATTTTTTTTATCTCCTTATTTACTGATGAGAATTGGTGGGAGATAATGTATGGGCTGATTTCCTGAAATGGGAAATGATGTAGTTTGATCTTCTTAGAGATGCTTACATCCATGTTTGTTAAATTGGTTTGACCTTGGTGATTAAACAGATGGATGTTGTTAAGGTTTCTCTTTTGGGTTATGAAGAAGATCATTCTTGACATAGTTGGCTATTAGAAGTGTATGTAGGAGGACACTCTACAGGAAGATAATGTGCATAGTTTCTCTCTGTGGTCATGAAGGTTTTTGGTGAGAGAAAATTTTCTTGTGGCAGGTTGTTGCAGGTTGTGCATATCATTGTGGATTTTTCTTTGGTACTACAGGGTTATATTTTCTATGTCCTGGTATTGGTGGACTTGTGATGGTTTTTTTTTTACTTGGATAGTGGGAGTTCCTATTTTGTTTTGTCTTCTTCGACTAGTTGGCACTTGGAGCTTGTAGTTGTTGTTAATGAGTTGGTTATGCTTTGGCATGAGTTTACTAATACTGATACCTTAGAGGTATGTCAAATTGGATGGAATAGCATGAGATGTGGGTGCTATCTTTCAGTTGTGTGGGTTTATCAGTTGGATAGGAGTAGTCATTCTGATTGTTGTTCTAACTGGTGTTATTTATGTTGTTTCTGGATAATGACTTCACTGTTGTGCTTTGTTTGAAGCTTTGAAGTTGATATTACTTCTATATAGCGTTTGAGCATAGTGAAGTGGTAGCAGTATCTTGTTGGTGATATCACTGGGATCTTTTGCTTGTGTTCATTGGAATGGTGCTTATTCACCTTGGTGATGTATCTTTCTTCCACTCATGGAAGATGATAGGATTGTTGCTTGAATGGTGGACATCTTGGATGTTGGAGCTGAATTCTTGATGGAGCATGAGAGCATGTTTGAGGTCTATGTGGTTTCTTGGAAGGTTGTGATCGGTTGCTTTGTTTTCAGTGAGTTGCAGTTGGATGCCTGGTCTTTGTTGGAGATTTTCTGGTGGACTGTTATATGTTGAATCAAGTTGATCAGGTGTCTTGAGTGTTGTAGGGTTCAAACTAGTGGAGCTAGTGTGATCTTAGTTCCTAGTTTCTTTGGAGGTGCATGTGTGATCTTCATCAAGTGGGAGATTGTTGGAAAATGTGCCTCAATCTCATAGGTTGTAACCTTGGAAGAGCAAAGTCAGTGTGACATTCCTGTTGTCTGGCCAACTAGTAGTGTAACCTTGTGTTTTACTCATGTCGTTGAGACTTTGCTTCTGTCTTTCCAACTGATGATGTTGTTGTGACTTGTGGCCTTCACTGTAACCTTCTATTGAGTGGAGACCTCTGGCTGACAGTTTGGTCTAGCGTATGTTGGTGTGATTTATGGTGACTGGATATAACTCAAGTGGTTCGGCAGGAAGTCTTGGTGACCAGGAGAAGTCTCACCAATAAGCAGGAATCATCGGGATGACTTGAACTCTCACAAATATCTCTTGGTAACTGGAGAATGTCTCACTGACGATATACTCTCGGGGTAGCACAATTGTATGAAGTCCCAGCGATGGATGGAGAGTCTCGCCGAATGGTGTCATCGGTGTAACACTTTTGCCCTCGGTGATAAGTCTTGGTGATATGTGAAGTCTTGTCGATACCATCTACTTGTGGTCGTTGGTGTAACTCATATGTGTCAGAATGATGTCTCGGTGATGATAGGAAGTCTTGCCAATATCGGCATGACCTTTGGTCTATCTGGTCGATGTGCACATTGGTATGACTTGTTCCTATCGGCATGAGGTCTTGGAAAAAGTCAAATGTCTTGCCAACTCAATAAGACATGGGTGCTCGATGTGAGGTCTCGGCAAAAAAAAAAGTCTTGTCAACTGATGATTAGGGTGCTCGGTATGACTTAGGACCTTGATATGAAGTCCTTGCAAAAGCGGTGAGTCTCACCAATTGATGGATGCTTCGGAACAACATGAAGACTCGATGAGAGGTCTTCGCGAGAGCGAAATGTCTGGCCGACAGAAGACTTCAAGGTAACTTGAAGACTTCGGTTTGAAGTCTTGGCGAACTATAGATGTTTTTTCAATGGAAAAGCTAACATTGATATGACCCTTGAACTTTGGTATGATGTCTCATCGAATGGTGATTGTCTCATTGATGAGAATGCTGAGATCAATGTGACTTGAAGACTTTGGTGTAATGTCTGGGTGAAGAGCGACAGTCTTGTCGACTGATGAACTCTTTGGAATACCTTGTGATCTTCGGTATGAGGTCTTGGTGACACAACGATGGCTTAGCGATAGCTTTTTGGACTCGATGTAACCTCTTGCCGATAGGGATGACTCTTGGCAACAACGTGTAAATGGGTCTTGTGGCATTGGGGAGACACTTCTTGTGTCTCACCGACATGTGAGACAAGTTGATCGGTATTGACTGGGTGAAGATTGTCTGACGTGGTACGATGTAGACCAATCCGAGAAAGTAGTATGTGAACCATTTGCTAAACCATTTCTGTGTGGAAGTTGGAAAACTAAAACACGAGGAAGTGGAAACATCTAATGATGTTGGGATGGATGATTCCTTAGTTCTCATCCGACAGTTGGGAAAGAATGATTTCATAGAGCCTACGGAGAATGAATGTATAAATGTATACATTGGACATTCTGAAGCTAAGGGGGCTTATAAGCCAAGGAGCTAAAGAGCTGAGAGCTAGAGAGATAGTGATAGAGAGAGGACCGAGTGGTTGGCCAAAAGGCTGAATCCATGAGGTTGAAGTAGAGGAAGAGAGAGGCAGTGTTATGCTAGAATCTCTCCTAATCTCTCAAGGATAGTTTTCTACTAGTTGTATCCAGAATGAACAAGATGTAATCTCTGAAAAAGGCTATGAGCCTGAAACTGTATCGTTACTTTATGTTGCTGAATAATACAATGGCTCAAACTTTGGAGAGGGGTTTTTCACTCAAAAGGGTTTTCCCCATGTAAATATTTTTGTTCTATTTTTGTCTCATCTTTCATGTCTATATTGGTTCTATTAGAGAATCTGTTAATGCATGTTGTTGAATTTACATGTGTTTTTCTCATAAGGATTAATGTGGGAAATAATTATGTTTGTTTCCGCTTTAGGACATAGTAGTATGTATCTTTGAGGCAACCTAATCGAAATTAAAGTTACCAAAGGCACTACTGGTTGGAGTTTTCATTAGATGCGCTCCATTTATTACCTTACACAAACTTGCAACTATCTTACATCTAGGAATACCACAAGGGAAACATAATCTAAAAAAATAGTTCTACAAATTTGCAAACCCACAAGTTTTGATTCATTGTGTAAACCCGCAAACCCACCATGTTTTGTAACACACATGCAAATCCATATCCACTTAACATCTGGAAGACCCTCAAGTCTATATACAACCATAATAGTTAAACCAGAACAATGGAATATCATGAATATGCATAATCATAGATTTTTTAAATGGAAAATCCATAAAACCCTCAAATCCAAGGAAAATGAATATGAGCCATGGATACAAGTACAAACATCCATTAGGAAAGAGAGGTCCAGGAACTTCTACGCCCATTTGCAATCCAACTCCACCACCAACATGTGCATGCATCCAAGAGAGAACTAGGCTATTCCAGAAGCTTCCAGATCATCCAATGATCAACTCCATAACCTACATGCATTCAAGGTTATTTAGCTGTCAAACATAAGCTTCAGATCAATAACATATCAAATGTAACCACATGACCAACTCCATAAAAGCTCTATCTTTTCCATTCTTCATAATGCCTGTTGTTTCTAGAAAACAAGATCAACTACAAAACTTTCACTTAGTTAAGGATTAATAATCAGCCAATTCCTTCAAAAAAAAATTCCTCAAGCTTTCCAAGCTAAGAAATCACAACAGAAGAAATACCTAGAACCCCAAACACCACATGCATCACCATGTGAGCACATGCAAGTGACACAAGTCTAGAGCTACGCTCTAATACCAAATGAAAGGGAAATGATGAACTTAGAAAGCCTTCCAAGATCCAGTATGCACCTTCAGTATCTTATGCTTCTTAAAATAAATCATATTTTAATCATCTTGATACAAGCACATACTACTATGCCTTAAAGAGGAAATAGACATAGTTTAATTTCCCATGCATTAACCCTTCTCGAAAAGTTGATGTAGTTTTAGATCTAAGAAAATTTCAGCAACATAACAACATGTAAATTAAAATTTCAAGAATGAGAAACACAAAGAATAGAAGAGAGATAGACAGAAGAGAAGAAAACATGATATACATGGGGAAAACCCTTTTGGGTAAAAAAACCCACACTCTAAAGCATCAAGCCAATGTATTAATCTGTAACAATTAAGGTTGCAATACACTTGCAAGCTCGCAGCATTAACGTGGAGACTACATCTTGCTCTTCCGGAGGAGATCCAACAACACTTCAATACCTACAATCAAACTATGCATTTTATAATGCAAGGCATCCTATTTATAGGAGAAACAATCTTTGAGAAGTTTCTAGAAGAGGTTAGGCATCCAAACCCATGTGGAAATAATATCTCACACCATAGGCATGATTTGGACATTTGTACAACATTCTCTTACAGCTCTTACAGTTGTCATAACATGCAAAACCTCTCTCCCAAGCTTAGGTGCCTAGTTCATGCTTATAGTGTGTTATGACAAATTCATTACAAATGTCATATAACATGTGCCATAAAAGTTTGTCACACTTATAACATATTCAAAAAACAAAGAATAAGTTAAACATGACTATCACACTTATTCTTTCACACTTTTGTCATACCCCACTAAGGCACCACACTTTCTCCATTCAAAATATACCTTATGATGTGTCATAGAATATGTCATAAGATGACATCACTTGTCCTAGGTCCATGATTCCAAGATGGGATGCCTACCTCCACATGTGATGAAGATGTGTCATATAGTCACCTCCAACGGGGATGCCACCAGTGGGTCCCACTTAATTACATGACATTGTAGGAAATTAATTAAAACAAATAAATGCAATAATACATTAAATAATTCAATGTTAGGACTCTAAGGTTGAAACACCTTATTCCCAACATTTTCAAAGGGATAGATATCAAGTAATCTTGGAGGAGTCTCGAGAAGATACTCTCTTGATCAAAAGTAGAAGATGTTCCTTTGTTTATGCAAGATCTATCATACACACACTAAATGATAAGGCTTTAGATGAAAATGGAGATAGGGTAGGTAAACCTAGATCTTTCTTGAAAGAGTATGGTAAGTTGGTTTACTTCATGTGTTCATTGTATCCAAGTGTAGGAGGGAGATTGTATCCAATACCATAACAATCTTTAAATTTAGATGAAGGGGATTTATGCTTCTGAGAAGGATTGGTTTCTTCACAAGAACAAAAGTCCTTTCCAAAGTTAGGCATCATCCCCTCATGAGGGACAGGGGTTAAATATCCCCCATCACCACCATGGGGTAATGTTGTAGAACCAAGTTGAGAAAATGAAAAACAATGTTTTTTTGGTTTAGATTGTGAGATTTTGCACTCTCCTATAAAGGAAGGTGTAAAGCTACAGTCCTCCCTAGAACTTGTATCTAAAAAGGAATCATTTGTATATTACTCTTTGGATGTTGAGGGTGAGATTATGGATTCTTTATTGAAAGAAGGCATAAAATCTAATGACCCCCAATTATCACTAAAGAGTTTCATTGTAGGTGAAGGATTAACATCAACTTGTATAGGTTCAACTTTTGATCTTAGAATGAAAGTATTAGAGGAGTTTGGAATGTTGTGATAATATGATTTATAGCTTTGTTGATTTTCTTCAATTGTGTATATCTTGTTCATGTATTCAAATTACATTGCACAATGAAGAGTATATGGGACTCCTTTCATAGCATGAATATGTGGCCTCCCTAGGAGAATATTGTATAAAAGGGGTCCTAGCATGATATGGATAGGTGTAGGCAACACTACAGGTCTGACCTCAATAGGTAATGTGATCATTCCTAATGGTTGCCTATTATTTTCAAATCCATGAATATTAATATCATTAAGTTGAATGAGCCTTTTGTCCATGCCATTTTTTTCTAGGAGGCCAATGCTACAAACATTAAGATCTACTCCATTATCTATGAGAGTACGCTTAACTGCGGTTTCATTAATGATCACCTTTATCATCAAGGCTTCATTTTTTTTTTTTTGAATCTCAAGTGAGGGTAATTCATGTTTAGGGAATGTGATTTCTGATTGTGTGAGTTTCTTGGGATGAAAGGAGGATGTTACATTATTTAATTTGATATAAGATTGGATCTCCTACTTTATTTGTAACATTTCTTGAAATAGACACTTGTATATAGGTGATAGTTGAATGAATTTCCATACAAATATTTGAGTGGGATTCTTTTTAAGGTCTTCAACAGTATGTAAAATATGTTGATGCAATGGTAATGAAGTGAGAGGGGCTTGTGGTTTCCTACATGTTTGAGCAACTTTGTTATATCTCAGTTGCTGAAAAACATTTTCGTTGTTAAGTTGCATTATAGATTTCAAGAAACCTCTTACATTCTTATGTGATTCACTAATGGGATGCGACTTAGGAAGCTCACTAGTTAAAGGAGGTCCAATTTGCATCATCATAACCTCAAAAATCTTGTCTTTATTTTCATGATCTCTTAGTGAATAGGGGTCTAATGTCACTTCATCATTTTCATCTAAGGGAGCCTCCTTACTAGTGTTTGAAAGACATGTGTCAATGTTCACATTTCTTGCACCATGATAACTTCCATAGGAGAGTTTTTAGGAGAACTACAGACTAGATGTTCATGGAATTCAAAGGTTGGTTCTTCTAAAAGGACTTCATCACAAGTAGGGGAATGATAAATGGTTGAATTATCTTGTTCATTAATGATGTTATTGTCTTGTTCCATAATTTTTTCCCACATAAGATTCTAATGAATTTCATCGGTTGTGTTTTCTAACCTCAAAGTATCTTCTCCACAAATAGGAGAGATACTAGGAGAAAAAATGTGATTGTCAAGATTATCCAAATTTTCACTCCTTTGTCCCATAATGTGCTCTAAACTAGGATAGGTGGGGGAAGAAACATAAAGAGGGTTGTCATAGATCTTAAAGGTTTTCTTATCTAACACCAACATATCTTCATAATTATCACAAGAGGAGAAGATTTTGGGAGATGAATGTGGGTAGGTTTCAATTGTCTCTTTTTTTCTTATGTAATTTTCATGAATACTTATCATTATGTCTCCTTGTTTAGTAATGTCTTGCCTAATAGGAGAGGTAAGAGGGGAGAAACAACTTAGGTTCTCAAAACTCTCATCAATTATTTCTTCTAATGCTAGAATATATTCTTCACAAGTAAGATATATTAGGAGAAGAGAAAATGTGATTGTTATGATTACCCAAGGTTTATTTCACTAGACTAACCTCAATCTTAGGAGAGGGATCAATGACAAACAAAAAGAGAGGGGAAAGGACATCATATTAATATGCACCTAACAAAAATTTCTTACAACATTCAACAAGATCAAAAAATAGAGCATGATGTATGATAAATATAGCCTTTTGCAATGAAAACATTATGTAATGATTGTTCTACAAGCTTAAAATGCAACAATGATAGAGAAAAAATGCAAAAGAATAATGAAATTTTTTAGATGGTAATTGACTGATTATGCTATACATAATAATGTGAAAATGCCAATTTGGAATTAAGCAATGCAAATGAAATGAGCCAAATTAAGATAGATCTAATGAAATGCATGTAAATGAAACTCAACCAACTAAAACAGGTAACTAATGGCAGAAAACAAAAGTGCAGAAAGAAGGTTTTAAATGTTGCAAAAGGAATTTTTAGATGTGTACTTGGACTGATTCACCCAGAGGGACGTATGAGTCCTAGTGGGGTTTTTTTTGACAATTTTCAGTGAGTTTTAAGTAATTTTTATGATTTTTGGTTTGTATGATCTATAAACTAAATGAAAATGCATATTTTATATGATTTTCATTGATTTGAGATGTCAAAAATGTAACATATATGCACTTTCACTAATGTAAAAATTAGAAACCCTATAGTGCCAATTAATTAATGGAAACACTAATGCAATGTTAATGCAAGCAAGATATAGGATTATGATGCACTCCATATTAGAAAATGAAAGGTTCAAAGGTCAGGTTCACCAAAATGTGGAAATGGAAAGAGTATTCCCCACCTTTCACTAATGGAGCACAAGTGTAGGCTGCCTATTTCACACTTGCTACACTCGAGGACACCTTAGAGATCTCAATCCAATGAAGAACAGAGGAAGAGATATAACAATAGGGTATCCTAGGGTAGGTTTAGAGATTAATTGAGGTTGAATGAGGGGTTCACCACCAAGTTAATACTTGGAAAGACAAATGCAATGTAAATCAAAATGCTAAAAACTAGTGTTATGCAATCTTTCACTAAATGACCTAGAAGTGCATGAAAAACAAAAAGGAAAGGTGAGATCTCAGAAGTATGCACCTAGAAACCTGAAGATGACTAGAATAATCCTTCAAACACTAAAAATTTGTCCTACTAGGACTCATATGCCAATATGGGAAAATTATTCCCAAATCTAGGTTTCTACACAAGAATAGGTTTATGGAAAAATGGTATCTGAATCTGAAATAATCCTAAAAAATGCCTATAGTGGGACTCCTACGCCACTTCTGGGGGATCAATCCCATTTTTTTGTGAAGTCTCCTAGGAGAATAATCTTGAACTAAAACTTTGTAAGCCTCTAAAGATGGATAAAATTAGCACTTTCCCATTGATTTCATGCAAATTGGATGGATATATTTCCCTAGATCTAAGTTTCTATGAGTCTTGACAACTTTTCATGAACAATTTGATGGCATTTGCAACTTTTTCATTTTGGTACTTTTGAAGGCCTCAAATATACTTTTATTCAATCTACAATCCTGTAATCACACTTGTTACAAAGAGGAGAAAAACTTGTTGATTGTTAGTGAATAGGGGTTTTCCTTGTTCAAACCCCTTTTAGGTAATTAAACCAAATGATGAAATAATGAAAGAAGGACATGAAATATGAAGAAAGATACCTTGAATGATGTCTTGTAATGAAAATCAACAATCTAGCATGAAATGGTCATGGACATAGATCTAGATCTTCAGATAAGTGTAGAACAATGATTAATCTTGAATCTTAAATGCAACATCACAACATTAGCTCAATAACATGCTTGATTCTTGATATCCTTGACATGATGATGGATCATGAATTATTGTAGTTCAAATGATGAAGAATCTACCCTTGAAGACTCTTGAATGCTCTTGTGAACACCAATTTTCTATTATGAATATCATTCAAATTGCTAGGTCACTTGATTACTTGTTAGGTTACTTGTTAGGAGAGAATGAGTGAAAAAAACTTGTATTTATACTTAATTATGCAAAAATTCATGAAATTACAACACTACAAGTTGACATCAGATCTAGGAGGATAAAATCCCACCAGAAATTTGAATTAATTTTGATTTTGGGCCACACAGGACTCATTCGCCCAAGGTGGCGAATGAGTCCCATTGGCATAATTTATGGGACCATTTTCAAAAAATGCTTAGAAAGTGTCATGATAAAATACTATTATTGGTCGAATTATGCTTGATCCATGAAGAATTGAAGCATAAAGGATCCACCAATACTCGAATCTCAACAAGATCAAACAAATGAAATTGAAACTAAACATTTTATCAAAATCTAACATACTAAATTATGAAATATTTCAAAACATCTATTATAATCCATCAAAAATTTATCCTATTGTGGACTTGGTGTCGTGTTGATGTGGAAAAATGAACCTTTCCCAATCTCGTGATTAGTGAGCCTGTTTCAGTCAATTCTATGGAAGAGAATTGATGAAACCATAGTGATTGATGTATGAAAACCTAGATTATGGTAAAAATGAACATGATGCAAGCTAAATTACCATTATTTTATGCTATAAATGATCTAATTATGCTATTTCTAAGCTAATCTAAGCTAAAATTATGCTAAAAGATGAAAATCCTAATTCCTATACAAGCTAAGATGGATGCATGGAAGCCATTAATGGATGCTCTAAGCTATTATGCAATGAAAATGAACTAAAACAAGCTAACAAATGAGTAAAAGATGAGTGTGTATGTGAGTGAATTCAACAGCATAAGTTTGTAATTGAAAGATGGATCCATTTGTCTACAAATAGTGACCTATTTGTAGGAGAGAAAATGAGGAATGAATGGTTGAGACCAAAAAGCTTAATCAATAGTTCAAGATGAAGGGGATGAGAGGCATGGATCATGGATTCTCATCAACATATGAGAATGCATAATATAAATTAATCAAGGGATCACACTTTCCTCAAACCAAAACACTTTTGACCTACTCACATAGGTCAAAGGTAACTTGCTCAAAAGGTTAAATGTTAACTTGCATTTGAAGCTAAGTGAGTTGATTGGAGGAGAGATAATATTCCTTTGAATGAGGAAAAAGGAAAATTTAAAAATTTAAACAAAGTTTTAATTATGCAAAAAGGTGATAAAGAATATTCCATGGGAATATTCCATTTACTTAAAGGAAAATTAGTTTAATTGCTAATTAAATAAGGTTTAATTTATGCAATTAGGGAATTATAATATTTTAGAGATATTTATTAAATTAGATGATTGAATAAATAGGAGAGGGGTAAAACGATATTTAATTAAATAACTTAGGGTTATTTAATTAAATAAGATGACTTCGGAGATTGAATAAAATATTTTGATGTATTTAATTTAATTAGATGAAGTGTTAGTGCGAAAACAGATGAATTAACATGATTTAAGGGTATGTGTAGGATCATCATGGAAAAAATAGGCCCTTAAGTGGTAAAAACCGCAACCAAAGAAACTTGATTCAAAAATTGGAATAAGTTATATTATTTCAAAAATATACATGTGAACTATGAAAATTGAAATGCTCAAATTCATCAGGTTTGTTTTAAAAAACTATTTTATGAAAATTTGAAATTTAATGCAGTACTGAACTTCGTGAAAAATAAGTGAAAACAGCTCGAATTCTAACCACAATAAAGATAATATTTTCTATAAGATTTTAGATATGAATAGAGACCCATGTCCAACAATGCTATTTATTTGTAATTTTTTTCCAAGTAAATAATTAATTATAACTATTACAAATTAAAAATATAAAATCATGTCCGACTAATTAACTTGGTCAAATTCACATGAAATTCATCTTTTCTTTTTTTAATCCTAGTAGTATGCTGAGTATAGAATGTAAATACATATTTTGATTCAAAAATGCGTAGAGTTTGGAAATCTATATATGTTTTCAATCAGCCTATCAATCAAGACTTTAGTTGTAATTCCAATAGAAATGAATAATAATTATTTAATAAATTCAAAGTAAGAATATAATTTATAATCGTGAAAGTTGGAACCTTTTAAACTGTCATCAATTTGCAAAAAATTTGTCACCCACATGCTACCCATCATATTGCTAATTTTTGGCCCATCATGATCCCACACATACCATTAATTAATTAGGATAATGGATGAAAACGATTAAATTAATTAATTAGCTAGGCTAATTAAATCCATTAATTGAAAAGAGGATGGATTATAGAGGAGATGATGTTAGTAAATATGATTTAAATGTATGACATCGATTAGGAAATTTTTCAGTGTCTACATTTTTCCCCTCTTTGAAGCGAGGTACATGTTTCTTCAGTTCAAAGAATAATGTTGATTAAAAAATGTCACTAAATCATTTTTTTTTTTAATTTTTTAGATGCCCCAACGGAAGGATAAAACTGACTCTCTACCCCCTCGAGAAATCAGGCAAAAATTTTGAATTTTGGGTTGATTTCTTGATAAAGGTTCAAAAGTTGCCCCAAGGGTTTAGAAAGGTTCCAGGATGCAAGAATAATGCCAAAAATGCAAAAAACGATGCAGAATTAGGTCTAAATTGGAAAAATTGGTGAAAATGACAATAAATACCATTATTAAGGTTAAATTAGGGAAAAATCCCCTAATTTTTTAGCTTAAATCAGCCAAAATGGGTCATTTTCAATTCATTTGTGCATTCACACTTAAGGAATTCTTGCGATTTGAGCTTTGACCCTTCAATGAAATGGTGCACCAAGAGCTTCCCAGACACATCTTTGATTGAGTTAGAGAGTTTCAGCGACTTCTAGGCAAAGGACCATCGGTATGTGATTTGAAACCTGATTTAAAATTTGAAATTTCAATGCATTTATTAGGCATTAGAATTTAGATTCTGGTGGCATTGCTATATAGCGATGCCCAAACTTAAATCAGCAACGCCCAAATCATTTATAGCGATGCATATGTATATGGGGATGTTTTTCTCGATTTAAAATTAGGGTTTCTTATTTTAAATGGTGATGAAGAATTATTTGGCAATGAACTTGCCAATTTAGAAATTAGGGATAGGTCAGTCTAGAAGCTAAATCGTGATGCCAGCTTATCTAGTGACAATTTTTTCATTTTCAAAATTTTAATGCATCGGGTGTGGATATTTTAAATTTGAATATAGTGACACTATTGACGTAAATAGTGCCACTATTGTGATTTTCAAGCTAGAAATTTCAAATAACTTTGAATTTTTATGATTTCCTAATGTCATGTGCTTCATGGGTGCAGGAGGTCTTCCCATCATTGATTTCAAGGGAGCATAGGCTGACAGTTCTAGAGAGATTAGGTGACCTTTCAGAGTTGCACCAGGAACACTTGTGAGAGATAGGATTGTGGTACATTGCATATGTACCCATTATTAGGACTCATTTAATGATGATGACACCTTTGTGCGAGAGATGGTACAATGATACCTCATCCTTCCATCTTCCAATGGGGAGGTGATAGTTACTTTGGAGGACATGTGGCATATATTGCATTTTTCGATTCATAGTGATCGTGTGATTTATGAAACCAATGCAAGATTCGATGCTTTCCTCGAGGTGATGGAGATGGACTAGATTGCATTGGTCACATCTTAGATTGATTTAGAGACATAAGAGGTCACATGTCAACCTTTAGATTGATCATCACAACCATCATTTCAGGTTTAGTGGCTCCAAATAGACGTGGTAGATTCTTCGTCCCAGGATGGGGCTTGGTGTGGCATCGAATGCTACACAGGAGGACTCTTTTTGCATGGGCGCCCATGATGCTAGCCTCCTTATACATGATTTACATGATTTTGTTTATTGCAATGGGAGAGCCCTCAATGTAGGGGTTCCTCTACTTCATATTTGGGCATGGGAGCACATTGTTGTAGTTAAACCGATTGTACAGATGGCATACATGGAGTTGGATGATCCCATCATTTGGAGATATTGAGGTGCCATCACTCTGAGGCACATTGGATAGATTGGGCTCCCATATAGGAGATGGGTTATAGATGATATGACAGTGTTCCCCTGGCACCCATGGCTTCAGATGCCGCCATGGTTTGATGATATACAATAGTTATACTTTTTCCAGATAGACCTATTACATGCAAGGTCGATAGCATACAATGATTGAGTGGTACCTTCCTGACAAGGTGGCCAGATAGTTCAGGGATGTATAAGATAGGCATGATGATGCATACAGGGCCTTTTTTGCTAGATCAGCCAGAGAGGTTACCACATGGGGACAAACTATTCCAGCTGCAGAGGCCGTTGAGAGCTTCCAATAGTTAGTTGCCCAGACTTGGGCATATGATCAGGGTCAGCCCATAGTGTAGACCACTCCAGTGTATGATGCATGGTTCATCCCACTGAGGCATCTTACAGATCTGATAAATTCTCCTCCTAGAGGGAGACCACAAGGAAGAGGTGTCAGGGTTAGGTAACAGGGAGGCTAGGATGGACAATTTTTAGGGGCTCCTTCGGCTATATAGCAGCCACAACTTCAGCCATAGGTGTAGCCATAGATGTAGCCATAGGTACAGCCACATCTAGGACCACCGCTACCACTAGATGCATGAGATGCTTAGATTCAGCAGTTGTAGCGATAGGTGTAGAAAAAGACTGGTGAGTGGGACCAGGCCTTCCAGCAAGTTTTGGCTCTTAATGCTGAGTGAGACCGGGCTCGACAATAGGTGGTTGGAGTGACATTAGAGAGAGATGCGGTGTTGCAAAGAATATAGGCTATCATAAGAGAGAGAGATTAGGAGGTGGCCAGATGGATAAATATTTATTTTATGGTGGCATCTACAGATGGGTGGACCATGTCAGTGCAGTTGTATAGAGATTCTATCACAAAGGCTTCATACTATAGGTAGCATTATCATTGGTATGTTCCAGTGGCTCTTCGTTAGCTAGATTTTTCTCAGCGCAGCGATGCATGTCCCCATGTAGAGGATCAGCCTGAGAGGTAGGCTAGAGAGGGTAGCAGCCACCAGGGCTAGCTTTTTGATGTATAGACACTTTTTAATTTTTCCCCATTCTTTATCACTGATACACATTCATGGGCTCCATTTTGATAGCCTCGTGGATATTGTACTTATCATCGATGTACATACACTAATCCAAATTTTGTACCATGACACATTTTTTGATACATATATGATATGGATATGGATGATTCATGCTATGATGTGTTGAATTTATTTCATGTACATGGATGATGTGATATGGATGGATTTTATTTAATGATGTATGGATGCATTTTACTTATGCTTATGTGGCATGTCTTTTTTGTATATTTTCTATGCATGTTTTGACGATGATGTATTCATATGGATGTATGGATGCAAATGCTTATGATATGCAATGATTTAAGATGCTTAGAATAACAAATCTATAGTATTCATCACAACTCAAATGGTAATGAAAAATGTATGATGTGGTATGATTATGATTATGATATGATTATGAGATGTATGCATGCTGATGGTTTGTTGATGTAGGGTGGATGCATTAATGATGTTTTTGTTGATTGTCATGATACCAGGTTAGCACAGAGAGAAGATAGAAGAATAAAGAATGAATAACCATCGTTGATGATGATTGTTTCAAAAGATCCAACAAGTCCTTGATCCATCGACACTTTAGTAGAGATGGTGACAAGACAATGCAAAATGTAGGATGAAATGAAGAATGGGGTGCTCATAGTTCAGGATTGGGATTTTATGTAATTCCTTATTGTTTGATATAACACATAGATATGATGCATCAAGGTATTGATAACGAAGACAGTGTTGTATCTAGTGTAATGGACTTTTACTCAATAAACAGATAGGATAGTTCTTGTTCACACCTTGACATATGGAAACATCGTTGGAATACAAGTTAGAAGCTTAGAATATATTGGACCAAATCATACACAATAGTCAACAACATACCCCAAATGACCTTCCTAAACAACTAAGCAAGTATGCACCAAGATTATTTTACAAGAGTATCCACAAGCATAGCAAATGAAAGATAATGATCAATGCCCCACTCCTTTCTCTCTAAATAATTTTATTTAGATATCATTGAGAGGTCCTCAAAATGGGTCATTAAGATAAATCATAAGAAAATATCAAAGACAAATAGTCAGTGTTATCTATAGCACTTTCCTAGTTCAATTTTAGCTAAATTGATATCTGATACTAATGTCCATCACATGAAGGATACATCCTAGGACATGTTGATCAAAGGGTTGTTTGATGTTGGTACGATGATGCTAAAAAAATTCATTGATATAAACTTCACTGATGCATTTACCTATGATTTTGACTTTAGATTTTGACTTTTGGGTTCACACTTTATGACTTTCTATGTTTTTTTTCTACTTGTTTCACCAAAGGGTGAAGGTGACGATCATTTTTTTATGGATGAAAGTTTATTGCACGTGAAAGTGAGATGGGATGGATGGGTTTTGGTTTTTCTAGAATATTTGAATGTTTTTGGTATTTTCTAAATGTTTTGAGACTATTTTTGGTCTTTTTTTGGAAGTTTATATGAATGTTTAGAATTTCTTGACTTTTTGAGGTTGTTTGGGGTTTTTTGAGATATTTGAGGATTTTTATGTGTTTTGAATGTTTTATATTGTTTTTGGATTTTCCATTTTTAAATGTTTTTGTGTTTTCTAAATATTTGGATGTTTTGGGATTTTCGAGATGTTTTGATGTTTTTGGATTTTTTCGCAAGAGTTTTTTATTTTTGACCAAGAACCTCACCTAAAGACCTATCCTAGGGGCCTCGAGGGCTGATCATAGATTAGCCTTGCCTATGTTATACATGCAAAGACCACATAGTTTGACTGACTTGAACCATTTACAAGATGAAGATATGAACATATGAGAGAGAACAGTTTATTATGATGGACTGCTAAAGGACTAACCTAGGGTGTATCGGGGGCACATAAATGATGACCTTGCCTACATTCAAGCTCAAAGACAACGTAGTTCAATAAGAGGACATTGTTTTTGGTTTTTTTTGATGTTTGACGTTTTTAGGGTTTTTGATGCTTTCTAGATCTTTTGGATTTTTGACTTCATAACTTTCTGAATGTTTTTGGATTTTAGTTGTACATGATTTTGCAAATGTTTTTGGATTTTTTGGATAACATTTTATGAATTTTTTTGGTGTTTTATGATAACATGTCCCATGACCTCAAGATATTCAAGAACTCAATTGTGATGCATAAAAAAATGCCCCCAGTGTGATATGTTAGCCTAATTTGATAAAGGAAGGATAGACTGACCTTGCGAATATGTCAAGTAGTGCTAAAGAGTTCATGATACCTTACAATGATAAGCCATGATAAGGACACATATGAGGGATGAATGGAAATGCAAAGAATGATAGGTCAAAAGATCCAAAGAATAAATGGAGATGTTTTATTTACGCAAGGCGCCTATTTGCCAAGTTTTCACCAAGGTACTTGCCCAAAGCACCACCGAAGTGGTTTTCACTATAGGACACTTGTTTTCTCTTTACTTTTTCTATCCTTTTTCTCTTTTTTTTTTGGATTTTGATCATTTTTTTAAATTTTATTTTATTTTCTGATTTGCACCCTTCATGTTTAGGCATAAAAAATTTTGAGATGCAAGCTTTTGATTGGCTCCTACAACGGTTCACCTTCAGGGTTTGATAGTTGGTATGCTCCTGATCTGTAGCTTGTTGTGATGGAAAAGGGACACAACCAGATAGGCTCAAACTTTCCTTTGCTATCTTGATCTGGAAGGTTTTTCTAGTTTTTCTTTAAGAAAAGATCACCTACCTAGAATGATCAACATTTGATTATCTTGTTAAAGCTTTGTTTCAGTCAGTTTTGATATACTTGCAAGTGATTAAGGGTGTCAAGATGATGTTCATCTAGGAATTGTAGCTCATTCAGTTGAGACACTCTGTATTCTTCCTCAATTATCAAATTTTTCAGTGACACTTGCAATGATGGAAGCTCAACCTCAATAGGCAAGATGGATTTTAATACATAGAACAAAGAGAAAGGGGTTGCACTTGTAGGCATGTGGATATTGGTTTGATAAGCCCAAAGAGCAGGATTTAGCTACAAATTCCAGTCACGACCAACTTCATTAATTGTTTTCTTTAGGATTTTCAAGATAGTTTTGTTCATTGCTTCTGCTTTGCCATTTCCTTGGGGATAGTACGGGGTAGAGAATTGGTGTTGGATATTGAATCTTTGGCACAACTCTTTCACATCCTGATTCTTGAATGATGTTTCGTTGTCTCATATGAGGTTTTGTGGTACACCATAATGGAAAATTAGGTAATTCATGATAAACTTGGCTATCTTCTTCCACATTATGTAGGTCATAGGAATGGTTTCAACCCACTTAGTAAAGTACTTAGTGGCAGTTATGATAAACTTATGGTCGTTAGATGAGGTTGGAGTGACTTTTCCTATGAGGTCAAGTCCCCATTGCGAAAAAGGCCATGTGTGTGATGAGCCTAGTTTTTGGTCTAGTTTTGGGTAGAATCTATAGTCTATTTGCTAATAGATGTGATGGAATTTAATGCTTAAGTGTTGGTATTGGCATAATTTCTCCCTCAAACCATTGACATTTGATATTACCCTATCTCTGCAAGCTTTAATGATATTTGGCATAATATGTGGGTCATCTATATTGATTTTGCATATGATTAATAAATGTTTCGTAGTGTGGTTATTGATGTGCAGTTATTATGTGTACTAACCTTGACATGCAGATTTAATATGCCAAGTTTAGGA
>VDFB02357948.1:0-86066 GCA_007258455.2 Sequoia sempervirens
ATTTGTTCTAGCACAAATCATTTAATCACATCCTTGGTCTTGTTCCTAGCCTTGCTACAAGCCTTGATCCAATCCTCACCATCATCGGGATGTATCCTTCCCTATCCTTTGGTGTTGTTTCGGGATGTATCCTTCCCTCATCAACAACCCTTTCGTCAGGATGTATCCTTCCCTATCCTTGGGTGTTGTTTTGGGATGTATCACTCCCTCATCAACAACACTTTCATCATCATCCTCATCAGGATGTATCTTTTCCTATCCTCGTGTTGTTTCGGGATATATCATTTCCTCATCAACAACACTCCATCCATCATCACCCCACTTTGATGTGTGGCTTGACTAGGGAAACATCACCTTCGTCCTTGCATCCATTTATGCTTCCCAATCTCCTATTTCCTTTTCATCCTTTCTTACCCATCACTTTGCATCATCTTCCTCATCTCCATTCTCATTGTCTCATCCATTTCGAGAGCACACCCAAATCATTTGCTGCCATCCCCCCTCGTCCATCATACCGCCTCAAAACAACCGTCCATATTCCTCCTTCATCCGCTCCATCCATTTTGGGTCCTTACATCCCTCCATCCAACATCTCCCATCCTCCATCTACTCCATCCATGTCTCCTCCAGGTCCTACGTCTATTTTGGGCCCTTATATCCCAAAATCACCTCCTCCATCTCGGCCTATTCATCCTTTCATCCACCTATCACCCCTCCATGTCACCCATCATAAACATCCCACTCTCATGTCCCCTAATCAGGATCAACAAAGGCACATACCTACACATCCTCCATCTACACATAATCCTCATAATCCTACCTCCATCCCTCCACATCATCTATCTCCTCGCACTCATCCCATTGCTATTAAAAGCACTTTGGATGCTAAAGTAAAAATGCATGAATCTAAACATCCACATGAATCTAAAGCTCCTCATGTCCCCTCTAAAAGGCATGTTAAAGCGAAGAAAAACCCAATCCAAAATCAAATCCAGAATCCAAATCAATCCATAGACCACAAAGGCGCACCAAAGCAAAAATCAAAACCATGTTGATCCCAAAGAAAATAGATGCAATGCCTTCAAATGAAAAATCTATAACAACATCCAAAGTTGCTAATCCAAAATCTAATCATTCTCATCCACCGTCTCCTAAATATTTTTTGGGTTCTTATGTCCCAAAATTCACTATCCCATCTCCTCCATTATTCGCACATTCTCCATCCATTAATCCTCCTATCCTTTCAGATACACCACCACATGCGCCAATGTTGGTCCTAAACTCACCACCCCATCACACACCTACCCCATCATTCTATCCATATCCTTTCCATCATCCCATCCATTACCATACATATCTCCCCCATCAAACCCCTCTAATTCATCCTCTTGCATAATCCATTTATCCTAATAAGGTTGTACCAACATCCAACAGTCACTTCAAACATGGGCTCTTAATACTTCATATGGAATTTGATGCTTAAGTCCTTCATCCATATCCTTATCACGTATCTTCTAAATCCACTTATCCACATCCCTATACTTATCCATCTCCATCCACAAATCCAAAAAAGTCAAAAAAGTCCAAAAAATTAGAAAAAGTCAAAAACGTCAAAAAATTAAAAAGTAAAGAGAAATAATTCATCCAATGGTGAAAACTTGGAAAAAAAGTGCCTTGGATAAGTACCATGATGAAAACCTGGCAAACAGGCCTCATGCGTAATTCCCCATCTGTCTCTTTCCACACTTGGGGGCAACTTCCTGATATGCATATCCCCTCCATCTGCTATGCTTCCTGCTATGCTTCTTGCTATGCTTCCTACTATGCACACATCTTCCTGTTATACATCCCCTTCATCCTTGTCCTCCATCCCACCTATACTCCACATCCTACCATCATATCACCTTTGTCCCAATCCCTCCATCCTTGTCGTGGTCTTGATATAGATAGGGGCAAATATATATACCCGCTTTGGACACCTCTCGGCATACATTCCCCTCATCCATACACTATCGTATTCCTTATCCTCTATATCTACCTTTTTCATCCATGCATCCTATCCACATCCATCTACCTTCCTTGTCCACCCGTCATGCTACCATTAATCTCGCTTTTTCATCCATACATCCTATCCATATCCGTCTCACTCCTTCATTTACCTATCCTTTTATCCTCCATCCCTCCTGCCTCATTATACATGAAATATCTAGAGTGGGGGAACCTCCTTCTTTGTGACATCAGTCCTTGGAGACATCATTCATCCAAACAATCCTTTCCATCTCACAATCCTCATCTTCCTATCCATCTATCCCAACACCCCTTACATCTCCACATCCTTATCCCCTTATCCATCCAAAGAATCCCTTGCATCTCGCCTTCCTACTCTTCCTATCCACCCATCTTTCTCTTCTTATCCGTTCATCCCTATCCTCATCCCATCTTGTAATCCCTTGTCATTAGTATCTAGCTATAGGCCACTCCCCATGCAATCCAATGTCATCTTTCTCATCGTTGTCACTCTTGCTTCCTTTGTGCATCTTTCCAATCTCCTATCGCTTCTCATCATTCATCTCTCCACTGTATCATTCTCCCAATTCATCTTTTGATGATTTGGATAACTATCCCATCCCTAAGCTTCATTTGATCACCAGGTCTACCCTGACTCATCATTTCGGTTCCATCATTTTATCCCCTTATCAGGGTTATCTCATCATCCCTTATCCATCGTTTATCTTTGGTCTTTTGTCGAACTACATTTCCCTTGCGCTTTCACGTAGGCAAGGCTAATCTTTGATCCACCCTGGGGCTCCTTTATCATCTATCATTGGTCTTTGCTTTTGTCCATCTGGTCTTTGTCATCCACCATCGGTCTTCATCGTCCTCTTTCTGCTTTTATCCATGGTCAGTCGTCAGCCTCTTATCGAACTATGAGGGCTCTACACTTTCACGTAGGCAAGGCTAATCTCTTATCGTCCCCTGAGCCCCTAGTTCTTTAGGGTGTGTTAGTCCCACATCTTGTCTCTCTTGTGTCGTGTCATCAAGCTATGCCCTTATCTAGCTGGTTCTTAAAAAATGAGAACCACTCGTATCATGAGATCCAATCGGTTTTGACTTTCCTACATCATATTGCTCTTTTAGTTTAGTACCCATCATCGGTCTCAATAGGATGCATCCTTCCTAACATACCTCATCAACCCCATCCATCCTTATGATCCTATGGCAAAGGACATTTGAACTCGATTGTGATCTTTTAATGCTTTTGGATTTTGTTTATCATTTGAGCTCCTTATCATCACTTGTCAGGGCCGCCATGATCCATCATATTATGGTGCATTTTGACTGGTCAACATAGGGGCATATCTTGATCTTTTTATTTCTATTTTTTTCTTCTTGGTTGTACCACGTAGTACCCACCAAGATCCCTGAGGTCTTTTGTTACGCTGGGGCATCCTTTTATGCTTGTGGTTATCCTAATGCCTAGCCTGACCAAGGTCCTCATGACTTTGGGGTGTTGGGATAGCCTTCTTGTTTGTTATGTTTGTTTTATGCATTAGACATGAATTGGCCTTGGTTCTCCATACCCTGGCATCTTGTGTCTTATGCTATAGCAAAAATTAGTGCTCCGAAGATGGCAAATTGCATTAGGATTGCATTTCATCGTCTTGCATGTATCCCCTATCCTCTCATCTATCAAAAATCCCCCCCCATCCATTCATCCTTCATCACTCTCCCTCCCCTATCCATCCAATCTCTTATCCTCATCTCTTCAAACTTATTAGAATAATCTCGATTGGTTATTCTAAGCATCTTGTCCCCCATCATTTTTATTCCATCTCACATCTCAATCTGATCCTCATCAATTCAATCTAGCACAAATCATCTAATCACATCCTTGATCTTGTCCCCAGCCTTCCTACAAGCCTTGATCCAATCATCATCATCATCATCATCATCGAGATGTATCCTTCCCTATCCTTTGGTGTTGTTTCGGGATGTATCCTTCCCTCATCAACAACCCTTTTTATCGGGATGAATCCTTCCCTATCCTCGTGTTGTTTTGGGATATATCCTTCCCTCATTAACAACACTTTCATCATCATCATTGGGATGTATTCTCCCTATCCTCGGGATACATCATTCCCTTGTTGAAAACACTCCATCCATCATCAACCCATTTTGGCTTGTACCTTGACTGGGGCAACATCATATTTGTCCTAAAATCCATTTGTGCTTCATCCATCTCCTATCGCTTATCCTTCTCTCTTGTCCATCACTTTGCATCATTTTCCTCATCTCCCCTTGCATCACATCATCCATTTCAAGAGCACACCTGTGTTCTCTTCAACCCGCATGTCCTCTCAAGGGGGCATCCTTAATCCTTAACCTTCATCATCACTCCTGCCACCTTTCTTCCTAGTCATCCCTTTGATGACTGGGGCATCTTTTCCAATCTAACTATCTTCTTCTAAGTTCTATATTTTAATATTCTTTGAAATGATGCTACTTCGTAACACCATCTCAAAGAGGGGTAAAATGTAGACACCTAACTTTGGACACTTCATTTGTCCAAATTTACCCCTTTTTTGTCTAAATATCCCCTTATCCGCATTAATTGAGTAATATCACTATTATTTAATTAATACCTTCTAAAGTTCTTCTAATCCCTAAGGTATCTAGTTAAATAATTAAATACCTTACTCTTCAATCCCCCCTTTCATCAAATGAATTAAATAAATATGGCATTTATTTAATTCTTAACATGTCACATCATTTTCCTTAATCTTAACCCATCTTCTAATCTCATTATTAGAGATGTGCACATGTCTAATCCTTGATTAAGACATGTCACATCCTCCAACTTTTGCAAGTTGGCTTCTTAACCTTCGTTAGTCACTAATCATCTTTTAATTACTGATTAGTTAAGCCTAATTAGTAGCTTGGTCAACTCTCCCCATCCCCCAAGAAATTTTTAATTCCTTTTTATTCATCCAAGACTTCTCTCTTCCCCATGTGAATTTTTAATTCACATTTATTCCTCTTAGAATCCCCTTTTCCCATGCATCTTCTAGAACATTTGACTTGTCACATCACTCACATGTGGCAAATTCCCACATTTTTGGAAACCCTCTCTTACCCACTAGATTCTCCCAAGCATGTGAAGTTTTAATTCACATTTATTTCTCCAACTACTTTCTCATTCCCCATGGAAATTTTAGAGGAATTCTAAAATTCCTCAAATGTCATTTTCACTCTCACTTGGGGACAAGAAATTCCTTTTTGAGGAAATCTTCCCATCCCCCAAGGTACTTGAAAGGTACTTGTCATATTCCACCTCATTTGTACCTCTTTCCATCCCATCATATCCTTGGAAACCTCACCCTCCACATGTCAAGATGTGAGGGCTTGTGAGTCCTTAGCTCACCCTAGCCCTTCATCTTGGCCATGGTGGCTTAATCTCAACTGTTGAATTTTCTAGAGAGTTCAAATTCTTCTATAAATACCTCCCTCTTCTAATGCATTTTGAGAACACTTAGCCATTTGCACCCTTATGCTACCAATTTGATTACTCAACTTGCAAGCATTTTCCCTCATCTAATCAAGTCATTTAGCCATTAACATTTGCATTTTATCATATTGTTCATCTTGCATCTATCCATCTCCATAGCCATCCAAGGAGCACATAAGTTTTCAAACATCAAGGGCTAACCAAGGGATTTAACAACACAAAGGTATAATCATTTACAATCATTATTTTGCTATCTTTCTTTGTGTTATCATTCCTTACGCTAATCTTTGAGGTGTTCCTTGTGTTTTCTTTATATTGCATTTTAGTTATTTTGCACCTTTAGAATAGGATAAACTCTAGGATTCACACCTACAACCACGCTTAGATGGTGAAGGTAGTGATCATTGAGTAGAGTAATGGGAAAATGGAAATGCAAAATTGGAGGCAACATGTACTAGAATGTATGAAATGAGAAAGGAATCTACTCTAAAAACACATGAAAAGAAGCAGAGCAATGTGCTTTCTATATATTTGGAGAGGAGGATTGCATCCACCAAACAAAGGACAGGAAATGATTTTTCAAGAGGATTGAATCCACCAGAAAAAAAGATGTTAATTGAGTACTTTTTCAACCTACTATTTTGAGGCACATCCACCTTATCTGTAGACATCATCATACAAGTGAAACTTTTCTTTTATTCCATTAGTCAACATCATCATCACATTTAAGAGAGATAGGTATAGAGAGAGTTTGGGAGAGAGGGAGGGAAGGAGGGAGATAGGTAGTGGTAGGGTGGGAGGAGCATTACTAAATCAACAAGGAAGACTAGTATGTTGACTTTATCCACTTCTACATTGCTATTTCTCTCCCATTGCACTCACACCTCCCATGGTTAATTTTAGCCCCCATTGCTCCTGCCATGGCTCCAACACCTCCAACCATTCTCCTTCCATGCCTTTTCTAGATTTAATTCCTTCCTTTCCCTTAGCACTTCATTTCCAATTGCATTTGTTCCAATGAAACCAATATGTCCAAGAATCTTCACCATTTATTCAACTCCACTTATACAATCATCTCTCACTTTCTTTGCTTACACAAATTCATATGCAATACGAAACCTCTTGAGTTTATCCACTTTTGTATTGCCATTTTCCCATTGCATATACTACACACACAACTTCCTCAAATTCTCAAGAATGAGAAGAATCTCTTCATTCAATACGTTATCTATCTCATTCACTTTTTTCTACTTCTTTTCATGTATTTTTAGAGCATATTCCTTTTTCATTTTATACATTCTAGTACATGTTGCCTCCAATTCTACATTTCCATTTTCCCATTGCACATAGTGCACATGCTCCTTCCTCAAATTCTCAAGAGAAGGAAGAATGTATTGAGGCAATACATTAAATGTATTATCATTCTCCCAAACCATTTTTCACCATCCCCCTCCATCATTCCAATCCAAAAACATTATCCCTATCCCTCCTCGACACGATAAATCCAATTTGGGTGCCTATGTCCCATAATCCACCATCACATCTCCCCCTCCTACTAAGTTTATTTTGGGTCCTTCTATCCCTCGCACCCTACCACTCCCTATCTCCCTCACACACACCCTTACCTCTCTACCTACACCTCTTTCTTTCCCTCTCTCTCCCTCCCTCTATACCTACCTTTACCTTAATCCATCCCATCCCACCTCTCTTTCTACCTGCATCTTCCTCCTTCCCAACTTCCCCCCTCTATCTACTTTTCTCTCTCCTTCCCTCTCTACTTTACCTATCTCCCCTCACTCTCTCTACATAACTCTCCCTCTATTCCTTCAACCTTACTTCTCTCTACCTACCTCTCCATATCTCCCTTATTTACTCTCTCTCCCTTTATCCTTGCCATGCTACCTTGCTAGACCTCTCCCTCCCTCGATTCCTCTATACTTTTCTCTATTGGTCCTCTCTCACCATCCCTCCTAACCTTCCTCTCCCTCCCCTTGTCCATCTTATTCCCCCTCTCTCTTTCCATCTACCCCTCCCTTTATCAACCACTCCCTCCTTCCCTCTCTCTCCCTCCCTCCATCCCTCCCTCCATTGAGAAGACAATGAGCATAATTAGGTTCATATCTAAATTCATCTATGAACACAAAAATGAAGCTCAAGAGGCTATTAAAGATTTGAATGAACAAATTGATGAATTAGAAGTAGTGATTGCTATTTTGGCCAATGTGGATATCCCTATGAAGGAAGGTCTTCCTCTTGATAAATTGAAGGAGAAATGGAATAATAGATTTGAGTGTAGCTGACGCCAAGAAAGAGTACGATTTAAGAAGACCTGTCAGATTACGTCCGCTGGACACCGGGCCGATTTGTATGAAATAGATGCCAGAGTGAAACTGATTAAATTGAAAGATATGCAAGAGTTTTCCTCCGTAGAATTAAAAAGAGTCAAATTTGAGGATGATTGGGTAGATGGACCTGGTGTAAACATACTTTAACAAGTGTTCACCAACTATGATGAATACCTTCTTGAGAAAACTACATAGGAATGAGCTGGAAATGGAATGTTATGATCCTGGTGGACAACTTTCTCTTCTCTCCTATTTTGTAGGATTATGACATGAGTTTAACTACAAATCTCATCCAACATTTCTACCTTCCTCCTTTGGGCAATTGGTATTTTGACAATGTGGCTATCACCATTGAATCAAGATCACCAACGCAATACTTCATGCAGTTCCTGCCTTGACTGGTGTGATCCCAACTCTTGACTTGAGAGAAATCTCTGAAGTACAGCCTGGCCCATACATGCAATCTTGGGTCCATTCCTAAAGGCTCATCGACTGGAAATGACTTCAGCCAACCTATAAACATGTGAAAACAGTGACCCAATAGTCCTAGGATCTTATGTTCCCCGCCAAAGACACCCTTGATAGAAACCCGCCCTTACAGCTCCCATGTGCTGACACCCTGACACCCTAGAAGCTCCTCTCAATAACCTCCAATGTCACCTCCGCCCAGTGGTCATGGACGACGTTAAACGAATCATAGTCATCCGAAGAATTGCACCGCACAATTGTTCTTATTTGATGCAAATCAATAGGGGAAACTCGATCCGGAGCATTGCCTCATTGACTATCTATGAACAATTTGCTTCATATCTACTGATCCTAAGACCCTAAGTAAATGAGTTGCGATGTGTTCTTTGATTCTGAAGTAAAGCTTCCTGATGAACGGTCATCGTGATTGCTGAACTGAAGACCCATGAATGAAATCCAAATAGCATAGGCCCACCATGGATCATAATCACGTCATGGCTCCTTAGCCAGTCATAAAAAAAAACAATCATTGTTAAGACAATAATGTCCAGATGCAAATATACCACATCCAATATCCCTGCCCTTCCAAGCCCCTGGTCCATCCCATTTCCACAACTCCAAATGTAGGTTAATTGATATGATGCAATTTTTATTCCTTTATACCAGCAGGCCCCTTGAACATTACAATTGCATTTTCCATTGAGTAACATCAACATAGTTGAGAACCAACTACTAGGACCTTGGAAGATAGGTGGTTTTAGATCAATTATATTTTCGTGAGAAGACAGGGATAGAAACATTTTGTTTAATGTTGTTGTGCTATTTTGACCATCAACACCCCTCCTACTAAGTCTATTTTGGGTCCTTCTATCCCTCCCACCCTACCACCCCTATCTCCCTCCTTCCCTCTCTTCCTACACCTCCCTCTTTCCCTCTCTCTCCCTCCCTCCCTATCTCTATCTCCACTCACCCTCTCCCTCTCTACCTACCTTTCCCTTAATCCATCCCATCCCACCTCTCTTTCTACCTACATCTCCCTCCTTCCCAACTTTCCCCCTCTATCTACTTCTCTCTCACCTTCCCTCTCTAATTTCCCGACCTTTATCTACTTCTCTTTTTTACCATTTTTTATGATGATTTTATAGCACTTATATTTATTCTTGTATATATTTCTAAAGAGACTTCTCCTTTGTACTAGATCTTTATCAATACCATCATTGTTTTAAAAAACTCTAGTTGCTCTATCACTTTCTTCTTTAATAATTCATAGCTTCTATAAGGCATTTGAACATTTCAAATTCTCATCCACATTCCTTATAAACACATTTGACGAAAATTATGAATGATTAATTATGATGATTGCATCAATTACATGGTAAAAAATAACCTTCAATTATTTAATTAATCAATTATAGTGTAAATATGGATAACATTAATCATTTATAGTTTCATTAGTTCATTATTCAATTTATTCAATTAATCATGTATAATGCAAATATAGACAAAATTGGTAAAAAAATGTATTAACTAAATATCCATATAGGCATACATCATTATATGTCAATAAAAGTATAACATATATACAAGAAAGTCATAAAAGTTTAGGATTGTAGATAAAAATTTATATAGGTATACATGTCATTATATGTTCTATACAAGACTTGTCTACCTTTTTAGATAAGGGTTGATTTTTCCTTTTCCATATCATATATTTCCAATTGTATTTGTTCCATGGAATTCCTAAGTTCAAGAATCTTTGACTCTAACACTCCATATCTTCCTTCTTCCCTCTTACTCTCCCTCCCTCTATCCCTCCCACCCTATCACTTCCTATCTCCCTACATCCCCCTCTCTCTCCCTTAGACTAATAAATTTATATTAGCCTAAAATTAAACTAATGAATTAATGCAATGATGATAGATGTTAGGTTTAGGGTTTAGGGTTTAAGGTTTAACCTAATGGATAGAGAAATAGGGGAAGAAGAGAGATATGTAGTGTTAAGGTGGAAGGGATAGAGGTACATATAGAGAGAGGGGATGGGAGAGGTATGCATAGAGAGAGAAGGAGGGAGGGAGGGAGGGAGGGATAATGTGAGGGGTAGGTGGAGAAAGGTTGAATGTGTGTGAGGGAGAGAGGGAGGGAGAGAGAGGTGAGATAGAGAGAAAGAGAGTAGAGAGGGAAGGGGAGAGAGAGAAGTGAGAGAGGTGATAGATAGATATATGAGATAGAGAGAGAAGTAGAGAGGTGAGGAGGAAGGTGGAGAGATTGAGAGAGGGAAGGAGGGAGGGAGAGAGAAAGAGGTATAGAGTGATAGGTTAGATAGCGAGAAGTAGAGAGAGAAGGTGGGTGAAAGGAGGAGAGAGGGAGAGATGGTGGAGTGAGAGAGAGAGGGGATATATAGAAAATTAGAGAGGGAGGGAGAGGGAGATAGATATAAATTCCCTATTTGAGACTTGTATAATCTATTGATTATTATATAACCTTGGAGATGACTACGTAGAGGACTTTTCCCTAGTGCCCCATACTATAATTCTATTTAGGATGCAACTGAGGCTTAGCAAACAAGAGTGAGATAGGGGAATAGGAATGGATGGAGAGAGGTTGTGTGGGAAGGAGGGAGAGAGAGAGGGAAGAAGGGAGATAGGGAGAGGTAGTTAGAGAGAGATAAGCTGAACAAACTAGAGAGAGGTAGGTAGAGAGAGGGATCTAGGTAGGGTGGGAGAGGTAGAGAGAGGTGGTGTGTGAGAGAGAGATGATAGAGAGAGGCTATCACAATGCTTATGAATATTTGAAAGTAGTTATCACTAGATCATAATAGAGGGAGGGAGAGAGAGAGAGAGGGAAGGAGGGAGATAGGAAGTTGTAGGATGTTAGGGATAGAAGGAGGGAGAGAAAGAGGGAAGGAGAGAGATAGGGATAGGTATAGGGAGTGGTATGGTGTGAGGAATAGAGGGAAGGAGATAAATAGTGAGTGATAGGGTGGGAGGGAGGGAAGGAGAGGTAGATGGAGAGAGGTTTTGTGTGTGTGAGCGAGAGAGAGAGGGGGAAGGAGGGAGATAAGAAGTGGTAGGGTGGGAGGGATAGAGGGAGGGAGAGAAAGAGGGAAGGTCAGCGATATGAAGTGGTAGGGTGGGAGGGATATAAGGACCTAAAATGAACTTAGTGTGAGGGGAGATGTGATGGTTGATAGTGGGAAATAGGCACCCAAAATGGATTTATAGGATAGAGGGAGGAAGAGAAAGAGGCAAGGGAGATAAAGAGAGGTACAGTAGGTGGTGAAGGTATACAGAGAGTTGGGGAGAGAGATAGTGGAGAGAAGTTGTATGTGTGTGAGGGAGAGAGAGGGGGAAGGAGGGAGATAGGGAAAGTAGAGAGGGAAGGGGAGAGATAAGTAGATATAAGGTTTTGTATTGTGCATGATCCCATAGCCTTGGGGATCCCAAAATGATAGCAAGTACCTTATTCTATTTCTATAATTGCAAAATTTTATATGGAATTGAATATTCTAGAGCAACTATAGTTTTTTAAAACAATGATGGTATTGATAAAGATCTAGTATAAAGGAGAAGTCTCTTTAGAAATATATACAAGAATAAATATAAGTGCTATAAATTAATCATAAACAATGGTAGAAAAGAGAAGTAGATAAAGATCAAGAAATTGGAGAGGGAAGGGGAGAGAGAAGTAGATAGAGGGGGGAAGTTGGGAAAGGAGGGAGATGTAGGTAGAAAGAGAGGTGGGATGGGATGGATTAAGGGAAAGATAGGTAGAGAGGGAGAGGGTGAGTGGAGATAGAGATAGGGAGGGGGAGAGAGAGGGAAAGAGGGAGTTGTAGAAAGAGAGGTAAGGGTGTGTGTGAGGGAGAGAGGGAAGGAGGGAGATAGGGGTGGTAGGGTTGGAGGGATAGAAGGACCCAAAATATACTTAGTAGGAGGGGGAGATGTGATGGTGGATTATGGTACATAGGCACCCAAATTGGATTTATAGCTTCAAGGAGGGATAGGGATAGGGATAATCAAATTATATAGGAGAAGGCATCTTAAATAATATAGGAGAAGGAGGCACTAATGATGAATCAACCTTACTTCTCTATCTCTCTATACAACCTTAATTCTATGATGAAGGTTGTTTCACAACATCTACCATATCATCCTCCATCTATCTAATATTCATCTATTCTTTTATTTCATTATGAACTACTACTTCCTCTTTCTTCAATTTCTTCTTTATAAGGTCTTTCAACACCATCTTTATGTCTCTCTTTGGGTTAATCCATCATCATTGTTGCATTAATTCATTAGGTTAAACCTTAAACCCTAAACCCTAAACCTAACATACATCATCATTGCATAATCCATTTCATGAAACTATAAATGATTAATGTTATCCATATTTACACTATAATTGATTAATTGAACAATTGCAGGCTCGCTTTTACCATGTAATTGATGCAATCATCATAATTAATCATTCAATTTTTTCCTCAAATGTGTTTATAAGGCATGTGGATGAGAGTTTGAAAAATTCAAATGCCTTATAAAATCTATGAATTATTAAAGAAGAAAGTGATAGAGCAACTAGAGTTTTTTAAACAGTGATGGTATCGATAAAGAACTAGTACAAAGGAGAAGTCTCTTTAGAAATATATACAAGACTAAATATAAGTGAGTATAAATTCAAAAAATGGTAGTAAATATATTTTAGCACCAAAAGAGATGGTTGATAAGTTAAAATTGAAAAGGTTAGAATATCCAAGTCCATATAAAATTTCACAATTTTAGAAATAACATAAGGTACTAGTCAATGAGTGAGGGAGGGAAAGATAGATTTGAAAAGTAGTTATCTACCTCTCCCTCCCCCCCTCTCTCTCTCATGAGATCTCTCTCTTTATACCTCTCCCACCCTACCTTTGTATCTAGATTTACCTACATCTCTCTTTATTCCTTGCACCTTACCTCTTTGTACCTACGCCTCTCTCCCTCCCTCTTTCCCTCTCTCTCTCCCTCCCTCCCTCTCTCTATCTGCACTCACCCTCTCCCTCTTGACCTAGCTTTCCATCAATCCATCCCACCCACCTCTATTTCTACCTACCTCTCTGTCCTTCCCAACTTCCCCCTTCTATCTACTTCTATCTCCTCTTCCCTCTCTACTTTCCCTATCTCCCATCACTCTCTCTACCTACCTATCCCTCTATTCCTTCAACCTTACCTCTCTTTACCTACCTCTCCATGTCTCTCCCTACCCCTATCCCTCTATACCTTATTCCTAAGAGGATGGATTAAGGGGATATACAAGATCCTTGACTTAAATTATGTGTCATGTGAGAAAAATAGTTTTATAAATAGGGGATGGCTTAAAAGGGTATATAATTTCATATAAGGGGTATATAATAGAAAGAGGGAAGGATGAAGATAGGGAGTGGTAAGGTGGCAAGGATAGAGGAAGGATTAGAAAGAGGCAAGGAGGGAGATAAAGAGAGGTAGGGCAGGTGAGGAAAGTATAAAGAGTTAGTGAGAGAGGGATGGGTAGGTAGAGAGAGATAATGGAGAGAGGTTGTGTGTGTGAGAGGGAGAGAGAGGGGGAAGGAGGAAGATAGGAATTGGTAAGGAGATATGTTGAGAGAAGAAGTTTAGGAAGGATGGTGAGAGAGGGGAGATAAAGAGAAGTATAGAGGGATGGGGGGAGGGAGAGAACTAGTGAGGTAGGATGGGAGAGATAAAGGGAGTGAGAGGAAATGAGGGAGACATAGGTAGGTAGAGAGAAGTAAGGTTGAATGAATAGATGAAGTAGGTAGAGAGAGTAAGGTTGAATGAATAGATGAAGAAGTAGGTAGAGAGAAGTAAAGTTGAATGAATAGATGAAGAAGTAGGTAGAGAGAGTGAGGGGAGATAGGGAAAGGAGAGAGGGAAGGGGAGAGATAAGTAGATAGAGAGGGGAAGTTGGGGAGGAGAGATAGGTAGAAAGAGAAGTAGGGTGGGATGTATTGAGGGGAAGGTAGGTAGAGAGGGAGAGGATGAGTGGAGATAGAGAGAGGAAGGGAGGTAGGTAGAACTTGATGTGTTTATTTGAGTGCTTATACATTTAAAATCATGCAAATCATGGACACATCAAGGGATTCTAATGGTATTGGGTGAAAATTATATTTAGTTTTGAATATGATTTTTGTCTAATGTAGATGGTTTATTAATATGGCTAGTAATTAAATTAATTTAAATATAATTTTTGTTCAAGAATCTTTGACTTCATTTGTTCAACTCCACTTATAGAATCATCTGTCACTTTCTTTTCTTGCACAATTTCATGTGTAGTCCAAAACCTCTTGACTTTATCCAAATTTTTATTGCCATTTTCCCATTGCACATACTGCACATACACCTTCCTCAACTTCTCAAGAGTAGGAAGAATCTCTTCAATCAATACATTATATATTTCATTCAATTTCTTCATTATAAGGTCTTTGAACACCATATTTATGTCTCTTTGGATTAATCCATCATCATAATTGCATAAATCCATTAGGTTAAACCTTAAACCCTAAACCTAACATCCATCATCATTGTATTAATCCATTAGGTTCATTTTAGGCTAATATAAATTTATTAATCTAAGCATTTTTCATCCATCATAGTCCTTTCATTATCCATGCATATTTCCATCCTAATCATTAAATATCTCCCAACCCATTAACCTTCGATCTCCCCATGCTTATATTCCTATCCACCATCCATCACTCTATCCTACAACCTCATCTAATCATTCCATAATCCCTTGTCATTGGTACCTAGCTATAGGCTACTCCTACAAGAAATATAATTCCATCTATCTTATTATTCCATCACTCCTTCCAATCCAAAATTGTCATAAAATCATAATCCATGCAATCTACAAGAAATCATCCAATAACATATTACATAAAGGTTCCATTTGATATGGTCTCTCAGATGCTTGATTGAACATTATGAATGGTATGTGGATTTGTCTTTAAACCAACATAGTCTTGGTATTGTTGGATGATTTTTAATAGAAAAATGGTAGCACACACCTACTAGAAAATGTTTCGATGATAATGAAGGCTAAAGGGTTCTATTTGCATACTCTTGTTGTGAGGGATGATGCAATTCAAGGATTAAAGGGTATAGTAGCACTTTCCCTAGATGATAAGATTTTTGAAATTAAGAATTTCATGGAACAAAAACAATTGGAAATAGATGATAAGGAAAAGGTAAAATCACATCTAAGCATAGAAAAAAGAATCAATTGGATGGAGAGGTAGACAAGTCTTGTAAATAACTTTTTAAAAGAAACATTTGCATTCTCTAAACATAAAGACACTCTCAAAGCTGAGCAAAAAGAGGCTTAAAGATAAATAAATTGGAAATATAATGTTATGACATGGTGCAATTAATTAAGTAATTAAATTAATTAGTCAACATGGTGATGTTAGAGGGAATTAGCTAGGATGAATTAAAATGCTGGATTAAAGATCAAATATGGTGGAATTAGTGTGTCTACAACATGCTACAAAGTGTTTCTATACATCTTAGATTTCCTACCATTGAATAATTTCTAGTTTCTAATTTCAGAGCACACATTCTAATCCTAATCGGTCTACACATGTGGTATACCCCTAGAAGCCTCTTAGTAGTCATTGCATGGTATACATTTTTTATTTCATAAGATTGGAATTGAGATGAATAAAATTTCTTTTATGTCTTTCTAAATAGAGAGGGAGAGAGGGGTAGGTGGAGAGAGGTTGTGTGGGAAGGAGGGAGAGAGAGGGAGAGGGAAGGAGGGAGATAGGGAGAGGTAGGTAGAGAGAGGTAAGGTGAACATAATAGAGAGATCTATGTAGGGTGGGAGAGGTAGAGAGGTGGTGGTGTGTGTGTCATTGATCATGAAAAGAGTTTTGGTAAATAACTTGTGGTGTTAATAAAGAACTAGTGCAAGGGAGAAGTATCTTTAGAAATATATACAATCTGACTAAATATAAATATGTTTAGAATATCCAAATCAATAAATTCATACAATTGTATAAAGAGGATACTTACACTATGATGAAGGACAAAAAACAACATACTCTAGGTAGAGAGAGAGGGAAGGGGGGAGATAGGGAATGGTAGGGTGGGAGGGATAGAAGGACCCAAAATGGACTTAGTATGAGGGGGAGATGTGTTGGTAGATTGTAGGGCATAGGGACCCAAAAACACTTGAGAATAAGTAGACCAAAGTGAATGAGATAGATAATGTGTTGACTAAAGAGATTTATCCTGCTCTTGAGATGTTGAGATTGATAAATAATTGCAGGTTTGGAAAACACACCTGGTTGTGAGTGATTGCATTCTTCTTGTTCTAAGCTCAAGGGTGGAGAGCTTGGGGAGGATTTCCAAGTTGGGGATACATATAAAACTAATCAAATTGACCGGAGGGGTGACTAACCAATTGGGTTGTTATGTGTAGAGGGTTTTACAACAATATGTGGGTTGCGAGTTTCATAAGACACACTATTTTCCAACCTGCAATTGTTTTAATGAATTTTTTTTCTTATTTAGAGAGTACGAATGTAATGAAAGACACTTTCAAAATTTACAACTTTTACTTAGAGTAAAAATTGTGTTTCAATTTCCTCACATGTTGGAAAAATAAAGGCACAAAATAATCATAGGTTGGAAAACATAGAGGGTTGTGATTGATTGCATTCTGCTTATTCTAAGCTCAAGGGTGGAGAGTTTGGGGAGGATTTCTAGGTGGGGATACACAAAACTAATTAAATTGAGTTGAGGGTTGCAGGTTTCATAACACTAAGTGTTTTCCAACCTACAATTGTTGTAATGAAAACTTTTTCTTATGTAGATTGTAATAATCTACACTAGAAAATGGCCAAAATGAGTAATTTTGAGGAATCCTTAACTATAAATTCCATAGGAAAACTACATCTCAATCATCAAATAGATCAATAATGGAATATCAAACACGTATTGAATCTATAACATTATCTTAAAGAATATTATTGGCATCACATGGAGGAGCATCAACAACAATTGATCAACACATTCTCATTTGTATCATCTAGCAAAAATGCCATAATTGGAGTATAATAAGCATCTGACACCTCCCCAATAACTAGCTCAAACAAGGGATTTGTGACACATGAAACATGTTTGGAATTTTTTTAAAGAAGTGGGAAGAACCATGAGTATGATGACCACAAGAAGAACATCGGTGTAAGTCAAAACTAGAAATTGTAATGAGCCTACAAGACAAAATTAATCAAACACACAAAAATATGCAAACATTAGAGAAACACAATGTTCTTAATATCTTTGTAATGCCACTTCATGAGGGAAACCTTCTAATAGAGCATACACTCCAATTAAATATATCCAAGATGTCTTATATTTCAGAAATCATTACAATTTATAGAGCCACACATGCTCAGGTATACACATGAGAGGATATCTAGGGTTGCTCCATCCTTCAACTTTCTCTGTTAAAAAGATAAAAATAATAACATATGACTAGATAAGAAATAGAGATCTTGTCTGAAATATACATAAATTTAGTCTTCTTGAACTACTTATTTAGGTTGTTGTCTAATTAGTTTTTTGGGTTATCTACCGCCATTTTTAATGAGCAAACTCAACAATGGAAATAAAAAGATAAAATTTCTCACATTAATAATATGTAAAATAAAGGTATCTTTTGTATTATATTGTTGATTGTATCGATTTCCTGTACAATAATTTCAGATTGGTGTAACCAAAATACCCAGTTTGCAGAGTATTAAAATGAGAATGGGACGATATGTATATTAGATGACATGATGATCCAGCACATGGAAAGAGAATTAGCTTGAGAGCTTCCTCAGAAGCACCACATTTGCAAATGTAACTGGTATGTCGGCCATGCCAAGATGAATTAAAGGAATTGGAGACCAAATTTCAGACCTGTTTCTTACATTTCAGTTAACGTCAAATCAAGCTGGGCAATGAACAAAGACGTGCCCTTCACTACGGTGAGGTAGCGGATTCCTTGAACAAACTCAGACATTGTGAGATAGACAGGAGACTTTCCTTCCACCTTCACTTGGCAATGGCAGCAGCCTCGTGAATCCAGTAATAACCCCACTCTCTGCAGGCTCAAATAGACTCCTCCCTTCATCCACAGAAGAACACGGTGATACCAGAGATGGTGGCAGCTGATGCGCGGCAAAGTGGAGTTCAAAAACTCCCGCTTCTTTTTTCAAACTTCCCAAACGTCCCTCTGTGTCCTCCGTGCAAAATGCAACCAACTCACAAACATTCGTCCTCCGTGCAGTTTATCTTCGTTTCCTTCTGCTTGCCTCCGACGACTTCCCCGTTGGGCCCCACACTATACCATGCCATCATGTTATGTATGCTTTATGTGTTTTTGTATGTACATAGGTGCATTTTGTCTAGGAGTTAGAGGCTCCGTGATGAGATATGGAGAAGAAAATGTTTTTAAAAGTTGTTATCATCTATATTGATGTGTTTGCTAGTAAACCCTAATCCTAGATGAAGAAACCCTCGATTAAATTATCTTCACAACATCTCATTTTCGTCTGTTCAGATCTTCCATTGAATAAAATGTCATTTGTATTGTTTTGGAGACGCATAGTTCGCTCGGAGAGATGTTCGTCATGTCTCCCTCTAACGATTAAACTGCATTTTCCATCATCCACACTCCCTCCATCCTCAGCACTGTCTTCATCGTCATCATCTCATTTCACACCTCCCCTCAATGTCATTTCCGATTTCTTAACAAAAGAATGTGGGTTTTCTTCTTCTCAAGTGACAACTGTCATGAGATTAAAACCTGAGCTGTCGAGGAGAAAATCTGACCAAAACGCTAGAGAAGCCATTCATCTCCTGAAAGATTATGGACTCACTGAAAACAAGCTTAAGAGTACCATTCTTAAAGCCCCAGGTATTCTTAAAATCAAAGCGGATATGCAGTTGAAACCCAAGGTGGAGTTCCTGAAAAAAATGGGCTTGGCTTCGCAAGACATAGTGCATATCATATTTCACAGACCCAGATTGCTTGAGTTGAGCTTACCAAACTGTCTGGCCCCTAGATTCCTCCAGCTTGAAACCCTATTCATCTCAAAGGTCCATCTGTGCAAGGTTCTTAGAAGGGTGCCTTGGCTTTTGACGACTGATTTCGAGAAGCAGGTGATACCTAAAGTGGAGTACTTGAAGAATAGTATAGGCATTCCTGAAGATTCCCCAACATTTGTGCGAGCCCTCGATGTGGTTGCACGCCTTAGTTTTGAAACCCTGGTAAAGAAAACTAAACATATGGCGAGTCTTGGTCTGCCAGAGGAGGAAATCGGTCTAATTCTTAAGAGACATCCTGATGTTCTCCGTAACTCAACCGAGAAAACAACGGGAAGCATTAATTTCTTGATACGCACTGCCGGTCTTGAGCCCAAGATTGTTGCTTTGTATCCCTCGATTTTGAATTTAAGCGTAGAGAAAAGGCTCAAACCCCGCTATGAAGTCTTTAAATCTCTGAGTACAAGTCCCCACGCCAAGGGTCTACCTAGTCTGGTTAGATTTTTTAGACTAAGTGAGCAAGAATTCCTTAAAAGATTTGGTCAATACTGTACTAAGTCCAGTCCAACGATTATACAATCTCCTAAAGCAAACATTTTAGAGCAGTGACGGGAGTTTCAAAGTAAAATTACCCTAGTTTTTTATTTCTTCAAGGGTTGGATTCGTCTTCAAAGGGTTCTGGAACTCATCTAGGCCAAGATAATGTCTCAACGATCTTTACCTTCCCGATTAAAAAATAATACAGTTTCACCTCTGCACTAATATTTGCCTTGAGGTTGTAATGCTATTTAGATGCTCCGGATATATTCAAAACCCTAATGTCCACAAGTTTTATTTGTAGACTGCCAGAGTAATATCATGTATGACTATCTGCAGGATATCATATTTCTTAAGGGCAGACGGATTCCCTTATAATGAATTAGTACTTTTTAGCACATTGACAATAGGCATGGCAGAAACAAGAGCAGCCGCATGCAGGGAGGTGTCGGTCCATCCCTGCCTGCCGGACGCTTATGCAGAAATTCGAGTGGCTTTTGCTCTCTGTGGTTCTGAAGTGTCACGGACTATTTTTGTTTGCACCGCTGATTTATATATCAGGAATGTTGCTTTACATGGGGACGATGTCCTTTGATGCTGGAGAAGTTGTCAGGCATCATCTTGCATTGGGGTCTGTGTATAGAAGCCCAAAAGTTTTTGAAAATCTCTGGCCTGCAATGGAAATTGACAACAAGATGCACAACACGGTTCGTTGTCTGCTCTTTTGATGCATTTTCTTTCAATTCCTCTGAATCAACGAATACAAACAACAGAAATTATTGAAATAATTTAGGTTTTGGTTTTCTGAGTATTTTGAAATAGTTTAACTGGCATTTTTTCTTCTTTGAATTTTATTTGAATTAACGAGAAGAACAAGAAAGAAATATATAATATTTTGGTTTTATTTGAATTGCCGAAAATAAAAAATTGAGATATTTTAAATTTTATTTTCTGTTCAACTTTATTGGAATTGAGGAAGATAACAGACAGAAAACTTGAAATAATTTAGTTTTTTTTATTTAAGGATAGTTTTTCTATCCTGTGTAAGTAATTGTGGATTCTTTTGGATTCGACTGTGTAGAAGTATTTGTGTCTGACATGTCTGATGTCCATAACCAATCCATCTTTAGGGAGCAGAATATTATGTTTTATTTTTATTTAAATTGATGAAAACCACATAGAAAAATTGAAATGGTTTAGGTTTTTTTCTTCTATTTGAGTTTTAGATTAACTTTTTTGGCTTAAGTGTAGTTCTCCCTGTTTGAATTTTTCCAAATTCCACTGTGTAGAAGTAGACGTGTCCAACTTGTTGGATCTCTCTACTTTATTCATCTTGAGGGAGAAGAAAATAGCTTTTATTTTCTGTTAGGAGTTTAATTTGAATTGATGAAAATAACCCAGAAAATTTGAAATAGTTTAGGTTTTATTTGTCTGTTTGTGTCAGAGCTCTCTACTGGATCCATCCGTAAGGGGAAGAAGTTTAGGTTTTGTCTTTCCAGATCTTTTTTGAATTGATGATGAAACAAGTACATTTTTTTTAAAGTGGTTTAGGTTTTCAATTTAAGTTTGTTTTTCTGTACGTAAAAGTAAATTTGGAGTCTTTTGAATTCCGCTGCGTAGAAGCATTTGCATCTCAGTTTTTAGATCTCTCTATCATAGCTACTTTCAGACGGAATATGTTTAGGTTTTGTGTTTTTTTTGTTTCAGTCTTATTTGAATCAAGGAAAAATGACATTAAATCTATCTTTACCATATCAAGGTCTAAAGGTGAGAGATTCAATAGGTAGAACTTTGAATTGTGGAATTTGAAGATGGAGGATCTTCTAAAGGGAAGAGAATAATGGACTGTGGTATTTTTTTTTTTAACTAAACCCTTAAGAATGTTTGATGAAGATCGAGTAAAATTGGATAAGAAATCAAGAAGTACTATTTGCTTGTGTTTGTCATATTTTGTTTTGTTTTCACATGCCTGAAAGAAGCGTTTTACTACGCACTCAATGTATTGTACAACTTCTTTCATGCACATCTTGTTGGGGAGCTCATCTGGGTAGCTATCCAGAGCATGGTCTTCATTCAATTGAGCTGCCAGCTGAACCAACTCCTTATGATTTTCCCCCTCAATGCGTTGTATATTTTTTTGTTGTTATGCTCTGCATCTTGTTTACTTTATGTGGCTCTATATTTTTTCCTTTGCACTCCTCTGCATTTATTTCTCCTGCACTTTTCCTACTGTTTTTTAACCTTGTGCTGCTCTATGTATATCTCCCCTGCGCTGCTTTGTAAATATTTCCTCTACACTGCTCTGTATTATTTGAATTTCCCTTTCCCTGTCCTGATATATTTCTTTTCCTGACCTATATTTACATTTGTACATTTTTATTAGTTTAGATTGGAGCATTTCATACTAATATGTGGTCAAATACAGGGACCCACCTTCGGAGCCATGATGGTTTCTGGCCAGAAGGCGGCTCACTTAGCACTCAAAGCCCTAGACCCACCAAATGCATTGGATTGATCTCTGAATGTGCAGTAGGAACTAACTTTGGCTTCTGCTGAAGATGAGAATAATGCAACTGCTTAGATTTTCTTCTTTTGCAACTGGTAGTTACATTTTGTTTATCAATGTATATAGTCACTATGGATTGAATAATGTACTTTATGATGTAATAGACATATGGAGTTTTTAATCCATAGGCTTGATTCATATCTCAAGTCCAGTTTCTCTCTCTCTCGTCTCTGATTTGATAATGCATATTTTGATTCCCTGCTCCTATTTGTTTTTTTCTGTTCAAATTTAAATCACCATTGCATCTGTCCTTTATTCCTGAATGGGGATCATATTTAAAGTTTGTTGATAGAATGGTAGTATTCAAGTGGAAGAGCTTAGCTTCATCAAACAAAAATTGAAATGCACAGAAATGTTGCACTTCAGTTGTGGTTGAATTTTGTATGCTGTTTGTCTTGAATTCTAAGATGAAATGAAAAATATAAAATTTGTGATTAAGTTAATGTTTTAAATATTATTTTTCTTTCTTGAAGCTCAAGTATAATACGCACTCATACGGGCTTAATTTCCCACTTGCATAGTTTTCTAGTAATAACTTGGATAGAGAGGACTGATATTCAATGATCACATTACTTTTGAAACATTTTGCATCTTTTTGTGGCAGCACTTTTAGTTGTTTTGAAAATGCTAAATATATAGGCAATTTTTGGTGACTTGGGTGTTTTCCGAAGGTCCCTACATACTCTGGTTGTTTTCCTTTCTTCATGATGCCTGTGGTATAACTGTATGTCAGACTTGTCTGAGTGTTGTTTTGGACATCTATGAATCAGTATTTGATACTTGCTAATTTATAGATGTAGCAATTGGATGTTTTTGAGATCACATGGCCAGTGGTCCTTCGATTTGGAAGTTTTCATTGAGTGCAGATGTACCAGATCCCTTGATCAACTTGTTTTGATAGGAACGCACATTTCTTCTCTTAACACTTTCCAGAGGAACTCACTATGAAGTTTATTTTTTCAACCTTGTCTACAGGTCATTACAGGCAAGGAAAACACAATTACTATGCTTAGCTAACCAATTGACCATTTTTTGGGATACTTTTTGTACTACTGTTCATACCTACAGTGAGCTAATGACATTTTAAATTGAAAGCGGTCACTCATATACAAAGCCTTGTTACATACTAATAGTTAAAAAGGAACTCACTTACTACCTTTGCTTCATACACATTCCCTTAGCTACATGGTCATGCTAAAGAACTTAGAGCAGCATACGCATGTACCAATCTTCAGTAAGGACTGAATGCAATTAGAGCTTCATAGTTTACACAGGTACCAACATGGTGCAAGTAATGGTCTTAAGGCTCTGCCCATTTGTATGCCACTGACGACAATGGTAGGCTATTAATCCTTGTTGATATTCTCCAGACAACATTTCCACAGCTTGAGAATGCTCTAATACGAAAGATTCATAGGGATCTTATGTTGGCTTCTCTTTTAGAAACATGTCAGTTATGTTTTGTGGCATTCAACATTCGTTTCATAATTTTATGACTGCACATTGCCAAGAGATTCTATGGTAATTCATACAAGTTTGAAATGATGTCAATGGCCCATTCATACAATTGTATTTTTTAAAAAAAGTTCTAAAAATATTTTTTAATATTCATAATTTAATTTAATTTTTTTTTATACGTAAGCTGTGGGATGAGGGGCCCACTCCCTTTATTGAAATGAAAGAAAGAGTTACAAAGATCTGCCATGCAGATAAGAAGGAACAGAGGAATATAAATAAAGAAGAAAAATCTAGAGAAACCTACAGAGGAGTTGCATGAACAGAGGAATATAAATAAAGAAGAAAAATCTAGAGAAACCTACAGAGGAGCAGAGAACTGAAACAAGATATCAGCCAACAAACAATGACAAACAAAGAGAAAAGCCAACATCCCAAAGCCTAAAGCCTAAACCCTTGCTTGTTGTGAAGGAGGAGAGCCTCCAAAGTTCTTTGAGAGCCCGCCTCCACCGCCTCCAAGCCTTCAATGCAGAGCTTTTCTGCGTCAGATTTTCTTCCAACCTTGTTTGGACCCACAATCAGGTTTAAGTTTGTTAAATTTAGGTGAACAGATTAAATGCACAGAAAATAATTCAAAATCTGAGACAACAACACAGCAATTACCCTGGGAAAACCCTCCTCTTGAGGGAGAAAAACCCAGCAACAAAAGATCTCTCTTATATATATAAGCAATAACAACAGATCATTTTACAATGAGGTCTAACTCAAGACCAATGTTCAAAACTCTTGACAGGTGCAGTAGCAAATATCAACCTGTCACTAATTCACAATCTGATATTGAGATACAGAGAAGAGCTTATTCTAGACAGAGTGTAGACTTACAGAAGGTTCGCACCTGGCAAAGACAGTATATGAATTTACAGAAATTCACACCTTATCATCTTATGTATTCGCGCCTTGTCATCTGTTCTGATCACACTTTATCATACGATATATATTCGCATCATGTGATGTCACCGATATGGTAAATTCGTGCTTGAGTCTCAGATGAGTTTGCACTTGAATGAAGTCATCGAATTGGTATATTTGCACTTAGTTCTCAGGCAAGTTCACACTTTATTGATGAGATATATTCGCACTAAGCTCTCAGATAAGTTCGCACAACAACATGATCGAACTGATCTCCTGCTTCAATATGTTTGCACAGTATCATGCAAGGCTGATGATAATAACTGAACTCTGTTGGATGATAACAGTAGAGGAATCAAGGAGAATAAATACAAGTGAATGATGGAGACGCATGCCTCAAAATCCTTCGGCCTCTAATAAATTTCGAATATCCTCTAATGATATGTATATTTGTAATGGACAAATCATAGTGAATATATACAAATTGAAATGGGAGAGACACGTCCCTTCAAAACCTTTATGTCGGCCTCCATGAAATCGCGTATTTTCTTTATTGAAGTCGGCCTTGATAAATGTTCACACCTCTTCACAAGAGGTCGGCCACCTTATGATAGTCGGCCTCAATTAAATATGTTCTAATAAAAGATCAACTCGATTTCTTTTATGTCGGCCATGAGATGAGTATAATACAAGACAATGAATGTAAATTGAATAGCCAACGGCTATCTTCAATTTATGTCTTCCAAGAAAATGCTGAGCTGGAAGGAGCTACCGAAGCTGCTAATACATTAACAAAGTTTACCGCAAAGAGATTGAGAGAGCCCAAGTTTCCGTGGTGGATCCAAAGTGAAGTCATCAAAATAATCTTGATTATGATCTTCCAGATCGTCCATGAAGGGGAAAGTGCCCTCCAAATCAGAGCCATCATCCTCTTCCACCACAAGGGACACAGGGGAGCGTTCCAAAACAGGAATAAATAGAGGGGAAGAGGGAGCCGCAAGCTGTTCCGAATTCATCCCTGAAACAGGAGCAATCGAAGGAGAAGAGGGAGCCACAGGTTGTTTTAGATTCAACCCTGAAAACTGAGAAGGTTCAAATAACATTCCACAATTCTGCCAAATAAATTTAGTATCCAAAGAGCCCTCTTGAACCCACTTCTTCAAGCACACATTCCTCACCCCAGTCAAACGTTGATGGGGGCAAGCTTCAATTCTGTGACCTGAGTTGTTGCAACAAAAGCACCGAAAAGGAAAACCCTCATAATTTAAAAATTGAGTCCAAACACCATGTGAAGAGTGGATCTGGATGGAATGAGAGGGGTTTAGAAATGTCAACCAAAGCACAAACTCTGTAGAATCTACGATCAGAAGCCATAGAGGCAGGGTCAAACTTGACAAAAGACCCCACCTGGTTGATCAAAGAGCTTAGAAGATCCACATTACACAAAACTAGGGGAAGATTGTACAATCGGATCCAAATAGGAATGCAAGTGATCTTGGCCGTGGCCGGATCAAAGAAAGGAGACCATGGGGAGATAAAGAGGCCAAAATGCCCAAAGAACCATGGCCCATTTTGCAAAACAAATTTACAATCCTCCACTGAACAAAAGGTAATTAGAAAGAAACCAAAATCAAGAGATTCAACAGTAGGGGTAGGCATATTACTCCACGCACATTTAATCCATTCGAGGATGGAAGCCACCAATGGGCGCTTGTGCAAGCATCTGACTACCACAAAGCGAACACCAAAATCCCCAACAACTACATCGATATAACCATTAGAAATGTTGAAGCCCACAGGTTCCTCAGAGAAAACCACATCAGAATCCCCAAAGGAAAAGCGATTGCTTCCAGGCTAAGAGCCATTGTCCAGATTTTGGAGGGGAGGCGAGTCTGAAGAAACCGTAGGACAAAACATGTTAGGGTTAGCGGACTGGGAGTGAACCCTACAAAAGTCTGTGCATTTGTGATAAGGGTTCGATTTGTTTTTGCAGCCAGCGACAACATTGGGAGGAGCAACATGAGATAACACCTCTCTACATTTTGTAGCCACAGTGTCGAGGTCGTGAGAAGAAGGGGCACAAGCAGTGGGCGAAGAGGGAGGATCCAACGATGCCCCAAAACAGAGGGCATACCTTTTCCGTCCCTCCCCAGACGTAGCATGGTGACCTCCCCATTTTGAGCCAAGAGGATGTCGAGTCTTCCCATTCGCATTTGTCTGTGCATCACCAATGGGCAGGCAACCTTCACCATTCACATTCCTCATCATCAATGCCATTCGCGTTAGGAGAGCCTACACAACATTTTTGCATATTGAAACCCATAAAGTATTAGAATAATAAGAACATGCTCAAATATAGCCATTTTTTTCTTAATTTAAAATATTGCAATATTAGGGAACGGACTCAATAGATAAGCTTCTCATTAAATATATTTTTTCTTTTGCTAGGTAAATAAGATTATATTGATATCAAAAAATATTTACATTTTGCCCCTTCAATGGCGAAATTGACTAGAACCGCCCAACATACACTGCCACCAAAAACCACCCCGACTAGACACCCAAATCAGAACACCAAAACAACAACCAGATCCAAAACCCGCATCACCACCACCATCGGATACAGACGCATACCCAACCCAGACACAAACCCAATCCAAACATACAGCACCAAGACTCGATATCGCCCATAGCACGAAGAGATCACACCACCTGTAACACGAAGAACAACTATCGCCCTACCAGAGAAAACACAAAGCACAACCAGCCGCCACCCAAAAACTTGCCAAACATATTGCACCGCACTAACCCACTACCCTTCCAACTCCACTTTGTTCGCCTCCAGAAACTCCCTAAATAGTTGCCTCCAGTCCATGCCACTTGTAGGCTCGAGATACAAATGGTGCTTCAAGAAAATCAGACCACACCTTGCCTGCTTGCGATGCCTCTACAACGCCTTGCCCTTGATGTCGAGTATGAACATGTACCTCTTTACACACCCCAGGAAGAAGTGCCCTATGCATGTCTCGTGGCCGAGGAAGCTCGGCGATAATCATCACATCCATTACTCCCTCGAATAGGTTCTCCCAAACCAACTTTCACACAATTGACAGCGTCATGGCCTTTAGGACCTCCAGGTCCAGCAACATAGCAACAAAGTGGGCGGCTATGTCTGCATTTGTACGCCACCACTCGACCGAAGTCATAAACTACTCACCAAGAAGAAGTTGCATTGCCTCCAAAACCAAGCCGTCCCAATCCTTGAAAACGGACTGCAATCTGCCATACCTAACCTTGCCAAAGAATGCCCAGAGTTTTCTTGTCGACTGTAAGCACACAGGGGTTTCCATGGTAACCAGTGCCATTTCATTGGCATCCACCCAATTTAAAAGCCCATTTCCATCACAAAGTGTGTGACATTCCATCCACATTAACTCCACCATCCTCCAATGAACTCCCATCCAGTCGGGAGCAATGCAAACCATCGCTTCCCCTGCTACGGTCTCCAAATGATCATTTAATCCCCACATTGCACATTGTACCACCGTTGTCACCCTCCTGAACCACGCCAGCCAGGCCCTATGCTGTCCGCCACCACATCCCTTGACAACACCAAAAAAGCCGAGCCCCATCCACTTGGCAGTCACAGAGCTTCTAATTAAATATATTAAAAGAATTAATAGTTGAAAAATATATTTTAATAAAAATTAATATCTTTAACAAATCTAATTAAAGAAACAACCAATCATATGATGAGCCAAAATATTTGGTAATATGTCTTAATTTAGATGTAGAGACATGTTAAATTTATTGTGAAAGTTCAATGTACTCTTTGGGAGCTTGAGGTGTATGAAGGTAGGGTACACACTCTTGGGTTCTCCCCTAGTGATTTCTTTGACATTTTATTGGTATCTATTAAATGAAATGACAATTTTAGCTCTTATGAGAGATCTATTTTTTTGGGTCAATTTTTGATGATTTTCTTGTTGGGAACAATGAATGCAAAGTTTTTTTCATTGCATTTGTTTTCATGAAGTTTATTTTTTTCAATAATTTTGAGTCTCAAATATCAATTTTATTATGAATTTGTCTCCTTGATTTTATGTTAAATGAAATGACAAATTTAGCTTCTCTTGAATCTATTTTTTATTAAATTTTGATTTATTTTTTCTTTTTCTTTTTTATTGAAACCAAACAAAAAACTGGATTTAGTTTTTATTAAATTTTGATGTTCTTGCAAGGACCGATGAATGCAAAGTATATTTTTATTGTTTTTGCTTTCATGGAGGTTTAGATTTTACAATAAATTACATGTCCTCAAATGCCAACTCTATTAATATTCTTTGTCTCATTGAGATGACATTATTCTAGTGAGTTGGAGCATTTAACAAATGTGATACAAAGATGTATGCTTTTGACTAAACATCTCTAATCACTTCTTCACTTTAATATGGTATAAAATACATTTATTCTTGTTTAAATTTGTTCTTTTAGATTGTTCTTTTCACAAGTCAATTAAAATGAACCATGAATTCTTCCTATATGCCTCAATTTTGTCATCTAACTAGAGGATTCTTCTTTTGTCATCTACTATAGGTAGAGATCCAATCAATGTAGAAAACATGAATTTTTTATTATTATATTTTCTATTAATAGAGAATATTAAATATGTAAAACAATGGTATTATATTCCTTTCTTGAAATGTAACATATTTTAAGCTCATTTATGGTAGCTACTTCCAATTTTGACAAATTTCCAAGATTCCTTTTATCACACATTGAAGGCTACAATGAATATAAATAATTTTTATTTGGTTCTTTTTTCACTCTTCAACCACATCTATGTTTTACAATTCTTGCTTATTTTTCCTTTAATCAATTTGTAATTGATTATCAATTGACTTCAAGTCATGGGGTGAATTTCTCAATTAATGTGGTAAAGGGGTAGTAGCAAACTCATTCTTGGATGGCCTGCCAAGCATTATAAGAAATTATCCCTTTGTGTTCCACCATTTCCCTCTTGGGCTTGCAATTTCAATGTTTTCATTCATTCTAGATGGGTTGCAGGTTACATTCTCATCAAGGTCTTTCATGTTGCTCTTGCCCACTAAGCAATTTCAATGTGGACATCTACCTCATCTCTTGCCCAAATTTTTGTTCCCCTTGTCATTGTTTGCTCACTTTCACTCTCTTTCATTTTAGAAGCAACCCTCCATGGAGTTTGTTTGCATCCCTTTTTTTTAGTATTATTATTATGTTCTTTCATTTCATATAATTTCACAATATTCTCGTTGTAAAGATTTGATTTCTACCATTTTCTTATGATAAATTGAACAAATGACAATTCAATGGTATAAATATAATTTCAATGCAGTTCAAAAAATTGAGTAGTAGAATTTGTTGTGCTCAAAGAAGTTTACAACATGTGAATAAAGCTAAAACTCATCTTTGCTTATTTTGTAGAGCAATTACCACTACAACTCAAAGAAGTTGTTTACAACATGTGAGTAGAGCCCAAACTCAACTTTGTTTATTCCATAGGACAATTACTACTACAACCATATAATGTATCCATATAATGTATTGTGTTCAAAGAAATTGTTTCCATCATGTGTAATTCTTCCATCTTTCTACAAATACTTGTTTCTCTTATCGTGGAATGCAAATTGAGATGATGAGTCAATTTATGTCTTTAGATTCAATTAAATACTACCTGACACTTGATAAACACTTGCCACTCCATTAAGAAAAAACCAACCCTATATGGTGAGCCCATGGAGAACCCAAACCTCCTTGAAAAGTTTACGGTTGATTGTGTTTGAATTGGCATGTAATAGGATTTGATTAACAACCATCACTGATTTCAGGCCATTCAATCCCAATGCTAACCACTTCATTGTGACGCCACCTTGAGGAGGGACATTCAAACCTACATCTGAGATTCCAGTTTTCTCCCAGCATTCTGAGAGCATCAGTAGACAAACTACAGTTGGTACAGCGGTTAGGACAGAATTTTCTCTTGCCATTCCATCAAACATATGCTTGGGTGGATGAGGACCTCCATATTTTCACCAGGCCTGGGGTACACAAGTAAAGGCATCACCAAATCCAACCACACGAATCATTCCCAGCGCCCAGTTCTCCGTTAGCAGTCACCATCGACATGTTCTAATTCATAAGCGGATCACACCACCAGATCGGGCTTTTTTCGGGCACTCTGACTAATTAGCAGACCTAAACTGTTAGTGAACAATTCAAACATACTTGATCGATGTATGAAGCATTCTGAAACTTGTCGTAATAAATTAAATATTGAATAATTACAAATCCTTGCGCTCTGTTTTTTTATTCAATGGTTGTAATTACAGACTTTGTTCTTCTGTATGACTGTTGTGTATGTAATTTACCCCTTATTTTCAATTGGACATAATGTCAAGGAGGGAAACATAAGTGATTCCAACACTACAATTTGTCCAGCTGTATATACCTACAAAATACACAAAGATTTAAATATTATTTATAGTGTTTATGTTTACATATTCTATTGATGTTTTCCCTCAATTTTGTCTGTACAGGGTTGTCCAAATATATACAGTTCCCTATGCAAAATGAATAGTCAAACTTTATCAAATTTCTCTTCCTAATGATGGATCATTAAGTGTGATCCGCAACATTGATAAAAAAACATATACAGTTGAATTCAAAAACTCATTTTACAAATTTCATGGACTATGGAAAACTCATACCAACTTTTACCAAAATTGTCAGTATTTTTCTTACATATTTTGGGGGGTCAATATTCAATTTTAATCCAATTCTGGGGGTTTGTAAGACACAAGTCAAGTGCCTCTTTGAGTGTGCATCATAGATCTGAAAATTGACTTAATAACTCCATATAATTTCCACACATGGAAAATCAAAGTACAACAATTTTTTCAATCTAAAAATTTATGGCAAATGGTAAATAGACAACAAATAAAATTTACAAGAGTAATTAACAATTTACTTATCAAAACAAGTGAGATGGGGCAATTGGCATAATTGGTGTCCATGTATCTGACAACTTGCAATTTCACCTTGTTAATTGTAAAACTTCTAAGTAAATGTGGGACAAGTTTAATGACTTATTTGATATAGTTGATGAATTCAAAATACTTCAATAAGACGTTAAATTAACGACATTTTCTATTGATGCATTTCCTTCTATTAAAGATTTCTTGGTCAAGTTTAAGTCTTTGCATTCTCAACTTTAGGGTTGTGGTAAAACAAAAATAGACAAAGAGTGTGTCTTCTTGGTTTTGTTAAAGTTAAAAGGCCCTTATCAGGATTTTGCTTTTACCTTCTACTCTAACATGGATGCTCTTGGAACAATGTTTTCAATGCCTACTTTTGAATAGTTTTGTGATAGATTTGAATATGAGAACAATCTAAGTTAATCTCCATGGATATTATCACCTCTTCAAAAATTCAAGCACTAGTCAACCAATCATCTAAGGGAAAAGATAAAAAGTCTTCAAACAAACCTAAGGAAAAATTAGCTTCGAGAAATGATAAATCATCTAAGCAAAAGAACAAAATTGACACACAAGAGACATCTTCTTCACAATCAAGAAAGAATACTTCCAGGTCAAAGAAGAAATGAAAAGGATGATGTATTTTTTATGGATTACAAAATCGTGACATTAAGTCTTCTCACAAAGGATTGTACTTTAAAAGAGGCCATGAAAAAACATAACATTGATAGTCCACATTGATATTTCTAAACCTAGTAAGGGATACACACTTACAACTAGAGGTTTGGATTCATCCACATACAATTGGACATAGTTGACTTAAGAGCCTCATAGATCACATGAATCACTCACATTATCTTCTTGAGTCTCTTTTGAACAACATATTTCTCATATTTCAGTGGGAAAACTTATACAACTTTTAGTTTTGTTTCAAGTATAGTATAGTTGACAAAGGGTCGTATTGAAAATGTTCTCCATGTTCTTAAGATTTTAGCTAATCTTCTATGAATTTACCAAATGTATCATACTAGTGATGGCAAGACAATTTAGTTTTCACCACATGATGTAATTATTCAAGAACTACATCATCCCAAGATGATTGTTGCTTTAGGTAGAGAAGATCATGGATCTCAATGTATACTTTCATGGGTTTGAGTCATCTTGTGGTGCATCACACATTGCCTATGCAGACTCTTTGAACAAACTTTGGCATGAGGGGTTTGAACACCTCAATTGCATGTACCTTCAATAGTTGAGTACACAAAATATGATACTTGGAATTCCTAAGGTTTCATGCACAAAGGACATTTGTCAAGGTTGTACTATTGGAAAACGTCATCAAAAACCCTTTCCAAAGGGTAAGACCCATTGTGCTACTACCTTAATTGAGTTGGTTCATAGTGACCTCATGTCATTTCCAACTCCTGTTTTTGGAGCAAAGTGTGTACTCACCTTCATTGAATATGCCAAGAATGGATTATAAATGATAATAAAACCCTTACAAAGATCAAAAAGTGATTTTGTGATACAACAAAATAGATATTAAAAAAATATTCTCATCACAAGTTTGGAATTTTAAATTTTTTTGTTTTTCATATAGTCAACTAGATCTGATTATTTTGTAATATTTTTGGCTGCAAAAATTAAAAAAACAAAGAAGAAACCCCTCTTAAATTTTTGGGAGCTTTCAAAAAATATAAAAATATCTAAAAATTCCTTAATATTTGCCTTATAAAGTAGATTTAAGTTAAATACCTAGTTGATAAATATCTAAAAAAATTGTCACTTTTTTGACCTAAAAAATAAAAATACAAATAACAGACCTATTAAAATTTAAAGTGCTTTCTAGAAATGTAAAAATGTTGATTTGCAACCAAAAAAATCAAATTTATGAAAAAAACATCATAACCCATCAAATATTGATGACAAAATCCAAATTTGTTTACTAGAGCTTTCTTAGATGATCCAAAACGTATAGAAAAAAAATGTAGAAAATTTCCTAGCCATTTGAAAGATAATGTAGACATGTAAAAATGACCTAACACTTATTGCACATCCTAAATGACATTTTCTCATCATCGACATTATTATCACCTAATAACACTGCATTTCACATCATTTATATCAAAAACCCTAAATTCCTCTATTAATTGAATAATATTACATTATTTAATTAATTGACTTTTTCACCATTTTTTCAACTAATTAAATAAATTTCATTTGTTTAATAAAGTTCTAATTTAACTTTATTTTTCCTAATTAATTAAATAACATCAATTATTTAATTATATCGCTAATTTACCTTATTTCCCTAAGTCAATTAAATTATTACCACTTAATAGTTTAATTAAATCACTTTCCCCTAAACTTGAATAATTAAATAAATTATTCGAACATCATCGAGAAGGTCAAATCAAACAAATATAACTTTGTTTGCAAAAGTCAAACATGACTTGCATGTTCAACTCAAAAAGATTAATTAATTAATTATCCTCACCCACTTTCATGAGGAGAAAATTATGATCCCTCGATTGTTCACTCTGATTGGCTAACTGGTCCATCTATTTTTTGACTAATTCATCTATTCTCCAATCACGTTGAAGGCTCAACATAATTTCTTCAATCCCAAATTTGAAGGCTCAATATATTTCCTCAATTCCACTAAACACTCAAATTGATTTCATCAATCACACCAATTATGTAATCAAAATCCACTGATTCTTCCCATCTAAATCCTCTCAACATTTTTCAACCGTTGATTTGGATATTCTACTGCACGATCTTGCACGTTCATTTTGAAACACAAAATCTATATGACAATCATCTTCTTCCTAAAAAAATCATCTTCTTCCTAAAAAATGATCGGAGAATTGACGTCTTTTGTACAACGAAGTAATTTTGAAATCACAACCAATCTTTTGAAGAACTTTGACACACATCTTCATTCAACACACATACATAGGAAGCTTTTGCAACACAACAACAAAGGCTTCACATTGATACACCAACGATCTAACATCATTACAAATACACTTCAACACAAGATGGTAAAGGTTTTTAGTCTTTGAATTCATTATGTTATCTTAGGGTTTTTCTATTTGACTTCATTAGTTTAAAAGCTTTATTTTGTGAACAATGGGTATGAATTTTAATCCTTGCTTTGAATTAGATTTAGTTTAATTCATTTAAATTGATTATTTTGTGCTTATTGATTTCCCCCTTAGACATTATGGCACACCCGGTGGGACCACAGTCCTTAGCACTAACCATTGTATGAGTTTTAACTAAGCAATTGCAAGTTCTAGAATGTTGATGCACTTTTCAGAAATACATTTGAAAAATCTTCACACAAAAGCTACAAAAAAATTATGCGGTTGCTTTGTTGTTTCAACCAAAGCCACTTATTTTTTAACCACTTTTTCCATTTCAACCGCATTTGCTAAAATAACAAAGGCCGATTTTGATTTTTCCAGTTGTAGTTGCTTATAATAGGGTCACTTTTTCTCTATTTTTTATCTGAAATCTGAAAAGAAGTTTTTCATTTTCTAACGCTAATGGGCGCTTATTGTTGATGTTTGTGTTTGTTGACTTCGTTTGTGCAACTCTTGCAATATATGGTACACATTACATGAAGAAACAACTAACATGTTTATTGCACAAAGAAGGTGAATGGTTGAAGTCTAAATTTTTCAGAAGGTTTCATAGTTTAGGAAAAATTTGTCAATTTGGTGCTTAAAATGAACCCCACAACTTGCATGTTTTCAATTTGGTGCTCTAAAAAAACATTCAAAAAGCTTTCTAGTTTATAACAAAATTTCAATTTGGTGCTTTAAAAATAATTTTTCAGAAGCTTTCATAATTTAGTAAATTTTCAATTTGGTGCTTAAAATGAACTCCACAACTTTCACGCCTTTGATTTGGTGCTCTATAAAGAATGTTCAAAAAACTTTCTAGTTTAGAACAAGATTTCAATTTGGTGCTTTAAAAATAACATTTTAAGAAGCCTTCTAATCTAGGAAAACACTTTGAAATTGGTGCTATAAAATTGAACCCCACATACTCACATGTTTTTGTTTTGGAGTTCTAAAAATATTTTTTCAAAGGTTTTCTAGATTAGAATAACACTTTGTTTTGGTGCTCTAAAAAATGCTTGCTTTTGACCAAACGCTTTCAGTATGTTAACAAAACGAATGATTTCATTTTTGTTGACCAATTAAAAATAAGGATTGTTAGAAACACTCATTTTTGGGCTTAAAACTAGACAAATACTTTCTAATTTGCACACTGTTATCTAATTGCTTGAAATCTAGAATACTTCACTTTGGTGCACATAAAAACAAATTGCTATTTTGTACACATTTCATTTCAGTTTTTTGGATAACACCGCTCCACGGGCTTAAAAATAATATTGCAATGGATTGTATACTATGTCTTTTGTGTTTGCAAAACTAAAGTGTCTATCCTCTCCCCTCGTGTCTTTTGGCGATCTTCGGTGATGAAAAGTATTTTTGAGTTTTGCACTTGCTTCATTTCAAATTTTACCTTAAAAAGGGGGCTTGCTATGAGATACATCCCACGATGGAGAACTCATAAGCAAGGTCTCAAAGCACATTTACTGGTGGGCTATATCAAAGGTTGTGAAATCATAAGAAAGTTGCTTCAATCTCGGGCGCTAACATACTACACCGAATCCCATGCCTTAAATGGAATGAGAACGGTTAAAAAGTATTAAGTGACTAGCGGATGGTAGTGTACATACGGTGTTCACAATTTGTCATTAAAAGTCTTATTTTAGAAGCCATCCATGTTTTTTGAAATATTCTTTGAAAGTGGTGCACTAGAACTTTGCTTCCGAGAAGTTACTTACCAAGTCTAAATTTTGGTTGAGGTGTAGAGCTTAAGACTTCATTCTTAACATACCTCTACACTCCTCCATAAGTTGCATGTAAAATCATCCCTTTGGGGCATGAGGTAAGCCTACCTAAAAGAGTGTACCTACCTAGGGTGACTTGATTGATGCATCACACCAAGGTTACTTTATTGACATAAAACATTTTCTTGAATTAAAATGAACACATCAAAACAAACATTCAACATGCTTATCAAACTTCAAACCCTTTAAACTTAGTATGAATACTTTGAAAAGAGCCATATATTTGCACTCCTTAAAAGACATCTTAAACAAATATCTTTAAGGTTTCTGAATAGTTAGGCTTATATTTCAAGTCACACTAAGAATAAAGTTAACATTGGAAACTATGGCTTTAGCATTCCAAGTTCCACAAACTTTGAGATTTTGTGGAAAGAAATGTGCTTAAAGTTACAGACATTTAGGGTCAAATAGTTTTGATTGTTGTGTTGTGTTATCACTTGCCAAAAATTCTCAAATTAGATAAAAAAAGACATCAAAACTATAAAATTATCCCAATCTAATGCCAACAAAAAAATTATAAAATAAAAATGCACAAAAAACTGCTATTGTTGTTTTTGCCACACTTGACCAAAAACTAGCCACAGTCGACTTGAAACAAGCTACTTTTTCTCTTTTCCTTATGAAAGTCATTGGTAAAATCTTGCCGCTTTTGAAAAACTGGACGCACTTGACATATATTTTCCACAGTTAATCTTAATATTGTTGCATTATTGTTGCACTTGATCTATTATTTGAACCACAATTGACTTAAAATTGGTCGCTTTTGCTCCAAACTACTTATTTTGCCTCTAGAATTCACTAGTTAGAAATGCTACACATAGAGACCACTTTTGAGAAACATACCACATTTTCATTTCAGATCTGGCTGCTTTCAGCCAAAATCTAGTCGCTTTTAACATAAATTGCCACTTTTACTCTCCTTTCTAGTGCAAATCAAAAAACCAATCTGAAACTGGTTACAAAATCCTTTTATGAGAATGAAATAGTTAGAACTCCAAAACATGTCATAATTCACATAAGTCCATCATCCATTTACAAAATTAAAGCACTCTAATCTAGCTTTAAGATTCAAAATCAACACGACTTTGGATTATTCTTTCACTCAAAATTCTAAGATATCAACATTTGCTTGAACCTCAAGGCTAGTTCAAGTAGATTCTTTGCAACATATCCTCTAGAAAAAGAAGTGAAATGGGCACATGTGTAAGATCATGATGGGCCAAAAAGTGGTGATATGAAAAGAGTAACGTTTTGCACTCGCCAAAAAATGCAAAAATCCTGAGTTGACTTTTTTTTGGGTCGGGCATCAGTACATTGCTCCATAGCAATGCGCAAGCCAATTTTTTACAAATTGGATATCCAATTTGTAAAAGTAAAAAAATCGGATATCCAATTTGTGGTCGAGTAATATAAAAGAAAAAAAGGTCATTTCAAAGTCATTTTAACACTTTGAAACCTCAGGTGACTCCAATAGTGACGATGAGTGCAAATTTGATATCGGATTTAAGTTGATATCCATTTTGAAGGTAAGTCTTTTTTTTAATCGATTTTTGTTTTAGTTTTGTATAATTTTAACTAGTTTTTTTTATAGATTTTTATTAAAAACTAGGGTTTTTTTTACAATAATTTCATTTATATTGTGTAATTTCAATTAGATTAATTAGTTTTGAACTTCAATCAAGTATTATGGCTAAGAATTGAAACCCACAAATGCCAAACCCTCCACCACCTTCGCACCCATCAATTGAAGAGTTAATTAGTGAAAAGTTGGAGCAATTAAGAGGCATTTGTGATGTTTATAAGACAATCCCTCAATTAAAGAATATGAAAAACACATTGAAAGAGATAATTAAAAATATAGAAACCCTTTCCATCCAACATAATTCCTTTCTTTCGTGGCAAGAAACCATGAGGGAATATTACTCTTGCAGATTGTCTTACGAAGAGGTGAAATATCTTAGAATAACAAAAGCCCAAATAGCCTCTTTATTTGTTAACCCCACACTAGTTTGCCAGTTAATGTTAATAAACCAAAATTTCTATAAAATGGTGCAAGAATAAGGACATTGTAGATAACTTTTGTGATCATTGGTGCATGGTTTTTGATAAACCACCGAACAACAATAGTGATGTGCCATTTTACTTTATTAAAAATTTATACGGTAAGTTTGTGTTAGGGCATCATATCAATTACTTTGACATTAAACCCTTCCAAATCGTAGGTGGAGGTATCCCCCAAGATAGACCAAGGGAAATTAGCGTAGTCCAAGACCCATATGTTCCCCCTCCTCCCCTTCCTCAACCACCTCTAGTACATCATCCAGATATTATCGAGGATGTAGCCACACAAACTATTCAGGCTATTCACTCTTTGAGTGATCTTTTGGTTTCCAATACTACTACAATAGCTCAACCACATGCTAGTGATGTTGGTGATGGATTGAGTGTTGCTGCATTATCCTCCTCAGGTCTACATATTTGTGTGCCACATACTTGCACTATGTGCCATTAGATTTGCTTGGGTCCTCTTATACAACCCATTAAGCATCCCTTGGACACATCTAATTATGAACTCCATGATGTGGACATTATAAGAGATCAGATGCATGAGATTGGAGCACAACCTATAGAGTCCTCTCCTGCTAGAGAGGAGGACGTTGGAATAGTTACACATGTAAGATTTAAGTTGTAAATTCATAACTTGCATTTGTTTTTAAATGAATATTAATAAGAGATAGTATCAAGTACTAATATTTATTTACATGGTCTATTTAACAGTTGATGTATGAGGAGCTTACAAAGGTTACTGATAACACCCTCAGGGCCATTTCATTTGGCCTCGACATGCACGTGGTATATATTTTCGTACTCACTTGTTTACATTGTTTTATTATATACTTGCTATTAGAAACCAGGAATCAATTGCTAGACCAAAATACTTCCACCAGAGAGAGATAATGGTGAGAATGCTTGCTATATCAATATGCAAGATTGATTGATGATTCAAATTGATACAAATGTACAAGATGAGGCTTGCTTATAAAAGGAAAGCATGCACAACCCTAAACCTAACTTGAGCTACAAGATAGCTCAATTAGATAAGGATAAGAAAATGCAACCTAGGACTTAAATAAAAGCCTAAGTAAACTTATGAAGATGTAATTAAATAGTTAATTACACCAACACCCCCCCATAAGTGCAACTTAGGGAGACTATTATAATGCAAACTACTATGGGTCCCAGCAACTAGGCGATGTTAGGTACCCATTTATAGATGCAAATGAAATGCAATCTCTCATAAAGCAGAGAAAAGGGGAAAACCCAATGGGAAGAAAACCCCTCTCCAAAAAGAGAGAAAACAAAAAACAAGCATGATGAACGTAAACATGATGTATGGAGGACTCAATGATACCCCCCAAGGACTACATCCATCATGAATATACAATAAATTACCCCCCCCCCATAAGAAGGAAGTAATGAGATAAGATATCCCCTACATGCTGAAGAAGCTCCAAATCCAATGAAGAATGCCTAAAAACAAAAGATGACTCAATGTCTGCAAGCAACACATCTCCCCTTAGGAAGAAACAAATCCATAAGCTGATGAATAAGCCACTCCATATCCAATTGAAAAGAGGAAGAATGAACACTCAACATGTATGCCTCTAAAAATTGAGTAGGAGCCTCCAAGCTTGAATTAGCCACAACATAATCATGGTCAAACTCAACCAAGAAACATGACAAATCAAGTGATGGAGGAGACTTGTGAATATCAATCTCCAAAGACAAAGAAGATGGTGTAACAGTTGTGCTAAAACTATCATCAAAGAGGAGAGAAATCCCCTCAAGTGTGTCCTCCAAATCTGTAATATGAGACTCTAGGAACAAGGTAGAAATCCCTGTCAAATAATCATCCCACAAAGCAAGATCTGAAAAACTATGATTATCCTGCTGAACAGAAGCAACAATGGCTGAAGAAGCAGGAGGTGGAGGTGTAGGAAGCTCAGCACTGGTCTCTAAAATACCAAGGTGTAGATGACCAAACTTCTCCTCACTAATATGGGTCACACTCAATGGAGTGTGTGATGCAGTCAAAGGAACATTATCAGCTTCTGAAGCAAAATGTGAAAAAGAATATACTCGAGATGAATGATCAACCATCCCGATTGCAACAATATCCCTAGTCTCCAAGTCCCTTATATACACCCTATCAGGAGTGAACTCAACTGTTTTACCTTGACCCCCATGAGTAATTTGATAAATAGAAAGGAGATTAGTGGTCAAAGAAGGAACACAAAGAACATCATTGAAAGTCCCTTCCCCAATACCAATAGAACCCTTCCCACTTACCTTCATGAATGTATTGTTACCCATCAGAATGTGAGGTGAATTACAAGGCTCAAAAGAAGAGAACATTTCCTGTGAAGATGCCATATGATGAGATGCCCCTGAATCAAGAAGCCATCCTTGAGAATTAGGACTTGTAGAGGCCAAGAGTGCATGCCCTTTCATATTATGTAGCCCAGAAGTGGATGTTGTGTTCTCTGACTGTGATGATGATGGAGCTGCCGATTGTGATGGTGAAGAAGTAGAAGACACTGATGAGGGCAGCTGAATGTTATTCTTTTGAAGAAGGTGGGTGAGTTCATCAATCTTCTTATTATAACATCTATGCTCATCATGTCCTAACCTTTTGCAATATGCACATTTGGACTTCTTCTTTTTTGATGATTCCTCTTTTGAAGAGGATGAGGACTCAGGAGTGCCATGTGAAGGAGAATCTTTACCTTGCTCATTTGACTTGGTTTCCTTTTTGTGCTTCTTTCCTTTGCCACTTGAAGCCTTTGTATCATTCGCAATAAGAGCTTGAGATGTTGAAGACTTCAATGTACCCATGTGCATCAACTTTGCTTGTTCCCTTGTGAGTTGTGCAGAAATTCATCAAGAGAAGGCATTTTATATGTATTGCCAAGAGCATCCATTGTAGCATAGAAAGTAGAAACAAACACAGAATATGAAGAACCAAGCTTTGCAAGAATAGAAAGTATCATCTGTTCATCCTCTTTAACAACCCCACATTTTGATAACTGCAATCTGATAGAGTTGAGCTTAGAGAAAAAATCTTGAATATTGTCAAAATCTGAAGGATTAAGACCCATCAGTTCATTTTCCAACTTAAATTTTCTTAGCTTGTCTGGCTTACCAAAGAGGCTCTCTAAAGTAGTCCAAACTTCATGAGGATGTGTGCAAGACTCAACATGATATCTAAGATCTGGAGAAATGGACAGAAGAAGATTACCAAGGGCTTCATCTCTTCGATCAAACCATTTTCTTTTCTCTTTTGCTCCCTGTGGTTCTGGATCTTGACCAAAAGTGATTCGTTGCAGCTTCAACTTTAACAGTAGCAACTCCATCTGAGATTTCCACTCATGATAATTAAATGGAGTTAGAAGTACAACTTTTGGAAAATCCATGATGAGAGAAGAACAAATAATTCCTGCACAAAATCAGAAAGCAACTCCTTTGTCGCAGCTTTGGAGGTGAAAAATCGTTGCAAAATCTCTGGGACTGAGTGATTGGCTTTTCCCTCTTAATTTGGAAATAAATAAGTTTTATAGAAAACTTTTAAAAATCTCCAAAATCCTGTTGGTTTTTTTTAAATAGAAAGATTTAAAAAAAAACTTGCCCTCTTTTTTTAAAAAATTAACCAAGAAATAGGGAAAATATTGCCATGCAAAATCCCGAAAAAAGAACTTTCCCTCTAAACAAATCTTTTAATATATATAAGAATTCCAATAAACTCGGGCATGCATACCAATTAAGGCTTTGTACCCATACTGCGTAGAGAGGATAGAGTACTAAGGACACCGGCGATGAAAAGAATAGTACCCGAAAATACAATGACCGTTGCATGTGGAACTGATAGCTGACAAAGCCAAAGACAGATCGGCCAATGGATGTCGATGGGGCAGTCGGGCGATTAATAGTCCTGTACCATCCTTACAATCCACGGACAGATGGAATCAACCGATGGAAATAAATTCATCAACTAGATCTAACCGACCAGAAAATAAATGCCCGACAATAGATACGGCCTCCTGCAGTGTTGACTCGGCCTCATACCTTGTGGATAAATGACAGTCGAGGAATATGACCAGGTACACCGACCAAGTGGATGGTGCCCATGTCTAGATGAATACGCCGATCAAGTATGACTTGGGGATGGGAGATAGCTTCCGATGGCGATTTGATCAACAGAGGTCAGCAAAGATGATGCCTGGCGTGAAGTTGTAACCGGATCTCTAAAGAAGAGCCCGCCGATAGCAATAAGACTGGGTACCATGCCGATGTACCAGGAGATGGATGATGCCAATGAAGATTTCTACCCACCAGATGAAACAAACCGGACGAGCCATAGATGTGACGCTGACGATGATGCCCTGAATATGCCGACGGACAAAGACCTGTACTGGCGAGGATGCAAAGAATGTGATAGATCTGACAGACCTTGTACAAACCTAGGCTGATGTACCACAAATGTAGGCCAGGCATGTCGACCAAACTTTGCGAAATACAATATGATGCCAAGATATACGCAGACAAGGGTACAAAATATTCTTCCCAACAAATTTATATGAAAACCATAGCCTGAAATATTAAAAATTTGCCCCAAATTTGAAATCAAATATCACAAAAAATATTTCTCAAAAATATTTTTTTTGTGAAAATGGAAAAATTGTACCATTGAGAGGATTGTTCTAGCAAAAACTATTTTGCCTCAAAAACAACTTTTCCCACAATGGACAAATTTATAGTCAAAATTTGTCTGCGGAACCTTCTAATCTCAACTGTGAGGTTATCAAAACCCCAATCTGCACCCAGCAAAAAACTTCAAGCCAAAAATAAAACCCTCAGATTCGGGAAGGAGTCTGCAACCTTGGAAGCTCTGATACCATGTTAGAAACTAGGAATCAGTTGCTAGACCAAAATACTTCCACCAGAGAGATAATGGCGAGAATGCTTGCTATATCAATATGCAAGATTGATTGATGATTCAAATTGATACAAATGTACAAGATGAGGCTTGCTTATAAAAGGCAAGCATGCACAACTCTAAACCTAACTTGAGCTACAAGATAGCTCAATTAGATAAGGATAAGAAAATGCAACCTAGGACTTAAATAAAAGCCTACGTAAACTTATGAAGATGTAATTAAATAGTTAATTACACCAACACTTGCTTGTCGTTAATGAAATTATATATTAACTTATATGTTTATCTTATTTTCCTCTTATAGGAAACACTTAGAGCGAGTGAGGTGTAATGTTGTCCAGACTTTGGAGGTGTAATGGTAGATAAGGGAAAGGTAATTGAACTCAAATTCGATTGAATTAAGTTTTTTAAGATCTTATAGTGATTATACATACATTGACATGGATTGGTAGTTTCATATACTTGTCATTTTTATGTACATGCGGTTATGAGCTACACATCCTTGTTGACAAGTGTCACAATGCCTAAAGGAGTAGGTGTTGGGACACTTGAAGGAGTAGGTGTTGAAACACCTCAAGGAGGAGTTGTTGAAACACTTGAAGGAGATATAGAAAAAGAGATGCCTAAAGAGGTATGTGTTTATTTTATTTTGTGTTTGGTAAATATATTCCTATTACCGACAATTGTATGCTAACTTGTATCAATTTTATGTTTTTGTTCACATATATAGATTGACATTGCAAAAGTTGATATGATTGGTTCTTTGAGAGGGGCATATCCTAGGACTCCTGATGGTTTGAAGAGACGTATATATGAGGTAATCAATATTTCAATTTTAGAGTTCAATTATAATTTAATGTATATTGATTTTGATGTTAATTATTTGATTTTAAATTATATAATATAACTAATCTCAATTGTGGTTTACATTTTTCTTGTGTAGTTTCCTTCAAAGCCAAAGAGTGCTTCAAAGAGGCTCCATTTTGATGATTCACTAGTAGTTTAGGATGAGATGGACAATTCGACATGTATATTTTGAATAGATATTGAGATGCTCCATTTTGATGATCCACTAGTAGTTTAGGATGAGATAAACATTTTGGCATGCATATTTTGAATAGATATCGAGATGGAATATGCCACATTTTGTAAAAATTTGTTTGAGTTGGAGTTGATGCCAATTTTGTATATGGACATACACTTGATTATTAGATAATTTGATATATAGAAGTTGAAAATCAAAATAATTTGTTCCTCTTGTGCATGTTTAAACAGTTCAAAAATTTAATCTTGAGCAATGGTTAAATATCAATGTACAATAGTGGGTGGTTAGGTGCGCCCCCCTCTGTCTAGGTGGAGGGGATGTGGCATATGTAGAGGCATCCCTTGCAATTGAATAAAGGTGTGGGGTTTCCATGGTGGACGGTTGTTAGGGGTTGGTGATGACCTGGCCTCCTTGTTGGATGCCCGTTTATGATAGGTCTTGTCATAGGGCTAGGCCTACAACTAAGGAACATACAACTAATTCTAGTGATATGAGCCCATAATGGCTTGCTAATCCTTCCCTATTGCATGGAAAACTTGCATGCTAGACATGGTATGATTTGGAGAAGGTGGTGGCGGTTTGGCAGTCATGTTTATTTATAAAGTTTGGGATTTTATTTTGGTTATTCATTTTTCTTTAGAAGTCCAAGTGGAGTTCATGGGTTTCTTGTTCTCCTTTCCAAGCACATTCCGAGGGAGGTGCTTATGGCGAAGAGCTCCAAGTTTGTGATTGAAGTATTGGTGGCAGGGTTGGATCATTTTGGCACACATGTGTTTTAGAAAGCGAGCTGTCAGCCTCTGTTTTTTGGGAGCACGTGTTTTGTGGGGAGCTGTGAATACACGTTGTTTTGTGTTAGCCAAAACAAACACAAAGAGTTTTTGCGCGAGCCAAAACAAACACGCAGCCCAGGCGAGCCAAACACTACGCAGCTTTTAGGCAGCCAAGATGCGCATCGGCAGTTTTAGGCGAGCCAAAAACACGATCAAGAAGCCAGCGCGTTTCAAAAACACGCGACGCAGTTTAGGGCGAGCCAAAACATCGCGCGACGCGTTTTGTGCGCAGCCGCACGCACGTGCGCAAAGCCAAAACACGCATCGCAGTTTTAGCGAGCCAGCACGCATCGGCAGTTTTGTGTGAGCTAGAAATACGCATGTGTTGGCTAGCACTTGTAAAGCATCATGTTCTTGAATCTAAACCTTTCGCCTCCTCCACCTTGTCTCTAACTCTCTCTACATCTCTCTCTATCAATATTTCTCTCTTTGTGCCTCCATCTAGGTTCCCCCAAATCCCTTCATCCCTCTCTCCCCAAATATTTTTCTCTCCTTATGTCTCTCCCTCCTCCTGCTTTGCACTCTTTTTTCTCAAACATCCTCTCTCTCTCTCTCTCTCTCTCTCTCTCTCTCTCCCTATTTCCCTCCTTTCTTTTCTACTCATTTTCTCCCATGTATCTCTTTGTCTCTTTGTACCTAACTTTACCTATCTCTAATTATTCTTTCTCTCTATCTACATCTCTCCCTCCCTCTCTCCCTAACTCTCTCTACCTCTCTATCTCTCTCAATATGTCTCTATCTAGGTTATAATTTGCTCATGTTTCTAGGAAGAAAATTTCTCCCCTATGCTCAAAAATTCATTTTTATAGGAGCATGTGTGTTATAATGTGTTCGCATTCCTATGAAGATAAAATACTCTTTGTCTCTCTCCATATTTTTTACCTCCCTCTCTCTTACTCCATTTGTATCTCTCTAATGAGCTCACATTTTTATGAAGAATTTAGAGTTGATGGTAGATAGTATGTTGTTTAGGGTTGAGGGTATAGGTTTTAGTGTTCATTATTAATGTGGATATTTAGGGTTTAGTGTTTAGGGTTCAAGGTGCATCTCCTAGTGTTTATGGTTTAGGGTGTAGGGTTTATGGTCGATGATAGAGGGTTGTGGGGTCTACTTACCTCTTTATATATAATCTCACATATCCCCCCTCTCTACTCTCCTCCCCATCTCTATTCTGCTCTATCAAACTTCATGCACAACAATGAAAAAATGATTTTCACATGGTTGTTAACCTTCCCATGTGCACATTACTTTAGGAATTCCAATGTGACTGTTACTTTTCCAAATGTGCAACCAAACTATTCATAATTTGGAGGGAAAACACATCAATAAATGTGGGGAAAATTTAAGCACAAGTCTGATTGGGATCCACAATAAAACAATTTAGGGTGTAGGGCATATGGTGTATGGGTTTAGAGATTGAATTTAGTTATGTAGGTTTTAGTGTTCAATTATTAATTATTAATTTTAGGGTTTAACATATATGGTATAAGGTTTATGTATTGGGATTTAGGTCATAGGGTGTAGGGTTTATGCTTGATGATATCGAGTATAGTAGGGTTGAGAGTATAATTTTGAGTGATAAGGTTTAGGTTTTAGGGTATAAGAACCTTGAGGTTTAAAGGTATAAGGTTTATGGTAGAGTTTATAGGCTTTATGAACTAGGGTTGAGCGTAGGGTTATGGGTATAGCATTTAGGATTGAGTGTATAGCGTCAAAGGTTCATCATATAGGATTTATAGTGTAGGGTTGAGGGATATGGTTTAGGGTTGAGGGTATATGGTATAGGGTTTAGGGTTGAGTGTATATGGTTGAGGGTTTATTATATAGGCCTTAGAGCCCAAGGTTGAGGGATTGGGTTTAGGGTCAAAAAGGTATATGGTATAGGGTTGAGGGTTCAACCCATATGATTTAGGGCCTAGGGTTGACATATATTGTTTAGGGTTGAGAGTATAGGGTATAAGGTTTAGGGTTGAGGGTATAGAGTATAGGGTTTATGGTTGAGGGTATAGGGTATATGGTGTAGGGTTGAGTATATGGTTAAGGGTTTAACCTTTAGCTTTAGTTCCTAGGGTTGAGGGATAAGGTTTAGGGTTGATGGTATAGGGTTTAGGGTCTAGATTTATGAATAGAGTTTAGGGTTAAGTATCACATCTCCCCCTCTCTACTCTCCTCCCCATCTCTATTTTTCTTCATCTCACTTCTCTCTATCTTCTAGATATATCTCTATCTAACCTCTCCCTCTCTCTCCACTATCTACCTCTCTCTATCTATCTCTACTTCCTACCTCTCCCCTCATCCCTCATTATCTATCCCTCCCTCCCTCCCTATGTAGATCTTTATTCTCTCTATCTCACATCTCTCTCTTTCTCTACTTCTCTTGTCTCTTTCTCACCTCCCTCTATCTCTCTCCCATGTCTCCCTCTCCTCTCTCCCTTTAATATCTCTAAATTATTAATTATTTATGGTGTATGGCCTATGGTTTATGGGTTTAGGGTTGATTTTTTATGATGAAGAGTTGAGAGTTGAGGGTTTAGGGATTAAAGTTAATTATGTACATTTTAGTGTTAAATTATTAATGTTGGGTTTTAGGGTTTAAAATATATGGTATAATGTTTATGTATTATGGTTTAGGTTATAGGGTGTAGGGTTTACAGTTGGTGATATAGGGTATATGGTTTAGGGTTAAGAGTATAAGATTGAGTGATAAGATTTATATTTAAGGGTATAGGAACCTTGAGGGTTGAAGGTATAAGGTTTAGGGTAGAGTGTACATGATTTATGACCTAGGATTGAGTGTAGGGTTTAGGGTTGAGGATATATGATATAGAGTATAGGGTTGAGGGTATAGCATTTATGATTGAGTGTATATGGGATCAAGGGTTCATCCTATAGGATTTAGGGCCTAGGGTTGAGGGATATGGTTTAGGTTTGAGGGTAAATGATATAGGTTTTAGGGTTGAGGGTTTATTCTATAGGCCTTAAGGCCCAAGGTTGAGGGATAGGGTTTAGGGTCAAGAGGGTATATGGTATAGGGTTGAGGTTTGAGGGTATAGCCTATAGGCTTTAGGACTCAGTGTTGCAAGATAGGGTTTATGGTTGAGGGTATAGGGTATAAGTTTAATCATATAATTAAAGGTTAAACCTATTGGTTTTAGTTCCTAGGGTTGAGGGATAATGTTTAGGATTGACGGTATAGGTTATAGGGTTTGTGGTTATGGGTATAAATTTTATGGTTAAGTCTCACATATCTCACCTCTCTACTCTCCTCCACATCTCTATTATTCTCTATCTCACTTAACTCTCTATATAAACTCTCTCTCCACTATCCACTTCTCTCTCTATCTCAACTTTCTATCTATCTACCCTTCCTACCTCTCCCCTCATCCCTCCTTTTCTACCTCTCCCTCCCTCCCTATGCAGATCTCTCTTCTCTCTATCTCAATCTATCTTTCTATACCTCTCTTCTCTATATCTAAACTCTCTCTATATCTCTATCTCCCACATCTCTCTCTCCTCTCTCCCTTTAATATCTCTAATATACTAATTATTTAGGGTGTAGGGCCTATGGTTTATGGGTTTAGGATTTATGGTTTATGATGGAGAGTTGAGAGTTGAGGGTTTAGGGATTAAATTTAATTATGTAGTTTTTAGTGTTAAATTATTAATATTGGTTATCAGTATAGAATTTAGGGTTAATGGTTATCAATATAGAGTTTAGGGTTTATGGTTACGGGTATAGAGTTTAGGGTTAATGCATAGGATTGAGGGTTTATAATATAAGCTTTAGGAACTAGGTTTGATGAAAATGGTTTAGGGTTGAGGGTATAGATTGTAGTGTAATGGTTGAGGTTTTAGTGTATAGGATTTAGGCCCTAGGGTTGAGGGTTTAGGGTTGAGTGTATAAGGTTGAGGGTTCAACCTATAGGCTTTTGGGCCTAAGATATTTATATAGGGTTTAGGGTTAAGGATTTAGCCTGTAGGATTTTGGGCCTATGACCATTTTATAGGTTTTTGTTGGGATTAAGGTGTCTCAACCTTAGAAGTCATAATATTGATTAAATTGATGTAATTAATACATTTATTTGTATTATTTAATTGCCTCTGGTGTCATGTCATAAATTGGGACCCATCAGTTGGGTGGAATCCTTGTTGGAGGTGAATGGATGACACATAATCATCCCAATTGGACATAGGCATCCCAATTTGGAATCTTTGACCTATGATAGATTCTATGACACATCATAAGGCATCTTTATGCCTGGGAGAAAGTTGGAGCCCAAGTTGGGTTATTAAAAGCTATAAGAGAATCGAGTATTGTTGGTCAGTTATGATAGATTATATTATAGTTGTAAGTTTTATTAGTTATGAAAGATTCTATGATAGTTGTAAGATGTGTAAGGCATATGTCATAACCTTTTTTTAGTATATTCTAGGCACCCAAGCTTGAGGAAGGAATATTTGCATGTTTGAAAATTGTAAGGGGTGTAAGGGAATATGTTACATGTGTCCAAATGCATGTCTATGGAGTGGAAGATTGTTCCATGTGGATTTGGATGCCCCTCTCCTTCTAGATGCTTCTTGAAGCTTGTATCTCTCTATATATTGAGTGCCTTGCAATGTAGAATGCATAGTTTGTTTGCAAGTAATGAAGTGCTATCGAGTTTACTCCAAAATAGGTGTTTGTGATGAAACACTTGTTGAAGAAGCTTTGTATGTGGGTTGTATTGTAACTCCTATTTGAAGTAATATAGAAGTACTATGCTTTTGGAGGGTGGAGATTTTTACCCAAAAGGGTTTTCCCCACATATATCTAGTGTATGTTAGTATATGTGTACTTGTTCTATTCTATTATATTCTATGTGTTTCTCTTGTTGTAACTAGATAAGGTGTCAAAATAAAATTTTGTAACTCTCCCCTACTTAGATTAGTATAGGAAATTTTTTTCACTCACCCGATTTCCTTTCAGTTGGTATCAGAGCCTAGCCAACCTTGATTCCTTTGTTGGGTTAGAAGGGTTTTTTGAGCTGATGTTTGTTTCAGTGGGATTTTTGTAGAAGTGTATTCGTGACCCTGTTACAGAAAAGAGATGTAGGCACATATGGTAGGATTGAGATGGAGAAGTTTAATGATAATAATTTTGAACTTTGGAAGCTCAAAATGGAAGACATGCTCATAGATCATGATCTATGGCTTGCAATTTTTGGAACTATTCCATCTGGTATGAAACAAGATGATTGAGATCTCATGGATAGGAAATACAAGGGGTAGTGAAACAAGATGTGATCGTTGACCATCATCATGGATAGGAAATACACATGGGTTTTATTAGACTTTATTTGGTTGATTTTTTCCTCCTAAATGTCCATGAAGAGAAAAATTTTGCTTCTCTGTGGAAGAAGCTTGGTGATGTCTATCAGGCTAAATCCTTGGTAAACAAGCTTTTCCTGAGAAAGAAGATGTATTATCTAAAAATGGAAGATGGAGGATCCATGGAAGATCATATAAACTCTTTCAGCATGTTGGTTGCACAATTGGGTTCTATTGGAGACAAGAATGATGAACAAGACTGTTGCATGCTCCTTTTGTGTTCATTACCAGACTCTTGGGATCACCTTGTAATGGCTATTGGAAGCACTACTTACACCTTCAATATGGATGAGGTTGTTGCCTCATTATTATCTAAAGACATGTGAAGGAAGTATTTTGAGATGGCCAAGGAGGCCCTTGCAGTTCATGGCATACCAAAGGAGAGAGGCAAAAAAAAAGACAAGAAATCTAGGTCAAAGTCTTTGGGGAGATCTAAGTCTCCTAGTAAGAAGTCCAAGGGAAAATGTTAGAATTATGGTAAAGTTGGTCACATTCAAAAAGATTTCAAGAAGGAGAAGAAGAAGAAAAACAAGTCTTTCTTTGATTTTGAATCTAAAAAATCATCTCAAGATGATGGAGAAGCATTTATTGTAGCCTTGGTAGCTCATGCATCGAATGATGTGTGGTTGATAGATTCGGGTGTATCCTTTCACAAGAATTCTCATAAAGATTGGTTCTTAAAGAATGAGGAGTATGATGGTGGAGAGGTGTACTTGGGTGATGAATCTCACCTAAAGATTGTTGGCCGAGGAAGATTGAAAACCAAATTTCCTGATGGACTAGTGAAGGGGATTGATGGTGTCTTGCATATCCTGGGTTTGGCACAAAACCTTCTTTCTGTAAGTAAACTAATGATTCAAGAGTGCAAGTTTTTTTCTCTAGTGGAAAATGCGAGATGACTAGAGTATATATGGTGTTAGCTAAGGGAGTTTGTATTGACACTTTGTTTTAGATTGATGCATGCACTATATAGTGCAATAGTTCTTCTGATGTACTGAAAAAAGAGATCTTTGGATTCTTCATCCTCACCATTAGATCGTTTAGAGAAGAAGCATGTTGCAGCTCATCCAATGGTCATGTGTTTTGGGTACCTAAGGGTGATCATTCCATGGAAATGAAGCTTCCAATAGAGAATACAATGTCATGGCACCAACGACTTGGTCACATTTGTGAGAAGGGTCTTAGAACCTTGAAAACTAAAATCCTTGTTGAAGGCATTGATGATTGTAATCTTGAGTTTGACTTTTGAAAAAAAATTGTATATGGAAAACAACACCGTGTTTCTTTTTACTCTAGTTCTCACAAGTCTTTTGGGGTTTTGGACTATGTTCATTCAGAAGTATTTGGTCCTGTGATTCTTCCTTTGTTGTCAAAATTTGTATATTTTGTTTCTTTCGTAGATGATTATAGTAGGACATCCATTTATTTTCTTAGAAGTAAAGCTAAAGTATTTAGTCGATTTAAGGAGTTTAAGGCCTTGGTAGAAAATTAGACTAGTAGGAAGATTAAGTGTTTGAGGACTGATAATGGTGGTGAGTTTTGTTTCACAGAGTTTGACAAGTTCTATAAAGATAACGGGATTGAGAGACATAGGAAAACTCCCTACACTCCACAACAAAATGAAGTTGCAAAGAGAATGAATAGAACATTGATGGAGAGGGATAGAAGTATGTTGAGTTGTTCTAGCCTTGAGCAGAAGTTTTGGGCTAAAGCAATAGCCACTGCATTCTATTTGATCAATAGATCTCCTACATCAATGCTTGTTGGAAAGACACCCATGGAGGTGTGGTCTGGTAAAAATACTTCAATGAGACATATTAGAGTATTTGGTTGTGAAGCTTATGCTCATGTTCCAATTGAGAAGATGTCTAATTTGGAGAACAAGGTTGTTAAGTGTATCTTTATCGACTATGGTGTTAGTGTGAAATGGTACAAGCTTTGGGATCGAAAAGCTCAAAAGGTTCTCAACAACAAAAGTGTAACTTTTAGAGAGATGAAACCTTCCAATATTGAGCTACAACCAAAGAAAGAGGATAAAAAAAAGGAGGTAGTTTAGATTCCACCTACTCGAAGAAAGAAGAGATACACACTCTTGTTGGAACTAATGATGAGGAGAGCTTGAGTAGCTCTAAAAGTTCTAAAGAAGAACAACCTCAATGTTAGCCCTTGAGAAGGTCTACATAAGTTAGGTGACAACCAAAAAGGTTTGGTTATTCATTATTTGATTCCAATTGTATCTTTTCTTTGATTACTAACACTGATGAGCCTAGGGCAGTTAAAGAGGCAATGGATATGAGTGATTTAGATTCCTAGGTGTAAGCCATGGATGAGGAGATGGCTTCTTTAAAGAAAAATAAGACTTGGGATCGGTCACCTTTTCCTGTTAGACATAAACCTATTGGTTGTAAATTTGTTTTCAAGAAAAGTGTGCTCCTGTTGAGAAGTATAATGCATGGTTGGTCACTAAGGGGTTTTCTGAGGTGGAGGGAATTGATTGTGGGGAGATATTCTCTCTTGTAGCAAAGCTGACATCTATCCAACCTCTATTGTCACTTGTAGCAACATATGACTTAAAAGTGGAATAGATGGATGTGAAGAAAACATTCCTTCATGGTGATTTGGAGGAAGAGATATGAATGTAACAACTAGAGCATTTCATTGAAAAAGGTAAAGAAAAATTGGTTTTGCAAACTAAAAAAAGTATCTTTATGATTTGAAACAGTTTCCTAGAATGTGGTACTAAAAGTTTGATACTTATGTGTTGCCATTTCAATTTCAGAGATCTAAATCAAACCATTGTGTATAATTTAAAATTGATAATGGTTGCATTCTCATTATTGTCTTACACAGATGATATGTTGTTTATTGGGAATGGTAAAAGTATGATTTCAAATTTGAAGTTTTAGTTGTCAGTATAGTTTGAGATGAAAGACCTAGGTGTATCTAGGTACATTTTGGGAATGGAGATCACGAGAGATAAAGATAATAGAAATATTTAGTTAAGTCAGAGCAAAGTCAGAGCAAGTATGTGAACTCGGTGTTGGAGAGGTTCAACATGGTAGATTGCAAACACTTGTTTGTTCCTATGATGCAAGGGACAAATATTTTTTTGAATGATTGTCCAAAATATCCTACTAAGATGGAGGACATGACTAGAGTACCATATGTGAGTGCAGTTGGAAGTTTTATGTATTTGATGATGTATATGAGACCAGACATTTCCCAAGTAGTGGGAGTCCTTAGCCATTTTATGGATAATCTTGGGTGGGTACATTGTGATGCGATTAAGAGAGTGTTCAAATATTTATGGGGTAATTTTGAGTATCCATTTTGTTTTCATGTTTATCCTACTAGAACTAAAAATTTTGTGACTATTCATAGACATGTGGATTCAAATTGGGAAGGTGGCATTGATAGTAGAAGATCTACTAGTGGTTATGTGTTTATGATGTTTGGTGGTGCTATCTGTTGGATGAGTAAGTGATAGATTGTAGTAGCATTGTCCACAACAAAGGAAAAGTATATGGCACCACTCATGCTTGTAAGAAATCCATTTGGCTTAAGATATTGTGTTTTGATATTGGTTTAGATGCAAGACATATTATTGTTTGTTGTTATAGTCAAAGTGTGATTTGTCTAGCAAAGAATCCTACCTTCCATGCCAAAACAAAGCACATCAATTTTTAGTATCATTTTGTTTTTGATATGGTAGAATATGGAAAGGTGAACTTGGCAAAGGTTGACACTTTGGTGAATGTTTTAGACGCACTAACAAAACTAGTGAGAACAAAGAAGTTCAAATAGTGTTTTGATTCCATAGGCCTTGGGGCCCTAAGAAGATGATTTCGTATGACTCTTGATAGGTCTTCAAAAAGTGGGAGAATGTTGGGATTAAGGTGTCTCAACCTTGGAAGTCCTAATATTGATTTAATTGATGTTATTAATGTATATTTTTGTATTCTTCAATTGCCTATGGTGTCATGTTATAAATTGGGATGCACCGATTGGGTGGCATCCTCTTTGGAGGTGACTAGATGACACATAATCATCCCAAGTGGAAATTTGTGTCCCAATTTGGAATATTTGATCTATGAAAGATTATATGACATGTCATAAGGCATCTTCATGCATGGGAGAAAGTTGGAGCCCATGTTGGGTTATGATAGGCTGTAAGAGAATTGGGTATTCCTGGTTAGTTATGAAAAATTCTCTTATAGTTGTAAGTGTTGTCAGTTATAAAAAATTATATAATAGTTGTAAGATGTGTAAGGCATCTATCATAGTCTATTTTTAGTATATTCTAGGAACCAAATCTTGAGGAAGGAATATTTGCATGTTTGAAAATTGTAAGGGGTGCAAAGGAATATGTTACATTTCTCCAAATGCATGCCAATGGAATGGAAGATTGTGCCATGTGGATTTGGATACCCCTCTCCTTCTAGATGCTTCTTGAAGCATGTTCTTGCATTGTAGAATGCATAATATTTTTGCACGTAATGAAGTGTTACCAAATTTAGTCCAAGATAGGTGTTTGTGATGAAACACTTGTTGAAGAAGCTTTGTACTTGGGATTTATTGTAACTCCTATTTGAAGTAATATAGAAGTACTATGCTTTTGGAGGGTGGGGTTTTTTACTCGAAAGGGTTTTCCCCATGTATATCTAGTGTATGTTACTTTATGGGTACTTTCTATTCTATTCTATTATTCTCTATATGTTTCTCTTGTTGCAACTAGATAAGGTGTTAAAATAAATTTTTGTAACTCTCCCCTACTTAGATTAGTGTAGGAAGTCATTTCTACTCACTTGACTTCCTTTTAGGTTTATGGTTTAGGGTATAAGACTTATGGTTGACTATATATAGTTGATGGGTTATCATATAGGCCTTAGGGTCTAGGGGTGAGGGATAGGTTTTAGGGTTGAGGGTATAGAGTTAGTGGTTTAGGGTTGAGTGTATATAGTTGAGGCTTATCCTATAGAATTTGTTGGTGTAAATAAAGTCTTGTACCTAGTCAGTTCATTACTAGGGGACTTATTTACATCTTAGTTAAGTTTACTTAGGGACCACAGAGGAGGTTGTTGGAGAGTTTCCACTTTTGGTGGACTTGACATGTCATTACCTCACCATTTCCACCTTTTGTGGACACATCATGTGATTATCTCTCCACCTTAAGTGGAGTGATAGTTCTTCATAGTTGTCTCATGTCATAAGATTACAACACTTGTCATAATTTTATGCCCTTCTATGTTCTCACCTTGGCTATATAACCAAGGGGTCTCTCTCATTGTAAATAATCAGAATCATCTCATATCAATGACATTGAATACAGTCTATTCTTGTCATATTATATTCTCTTTTTTTTTGTGCTTTCCATTTGGTCCATGGATCTTGGCATCCATAGCCAATTCTAACATAATTTTGAGCCTATAGCCTCTCTATAGGGTTTAGGGTTGAGGGTATAGGGTTTAGGGTTTAGGATTGAGGGTATAGGGTTGAATGTATAGGATTGAGGGTTTAGCATATAACCTCTAGGGCCTAGGTTTGAGGGTATATAGTTGGGGGTTTAGGGTTGAGGGTTTAGCCTATAGGATTTTGGGTCTATGATCTCTCTATATAGGTTTTAGGTTTGATAATATAGGGTACAAGGTTTAGGATTGAGGGTATAGGGTTGATGGTTTAGTGTATAGCCTCTAAGGCCTAGGTTTGAGAGATAGGGTTTATGGTTGAGGGTATAGAGTTGGGGGTTTAGGGTTGAGTGTATAGGTTTAAGTTTTTTACCTATAGGATTTTGGGCCTATGACCTCTCTATAGGGTTTAGGATTGAGGGTAAATGGTTTAAAATTCAAGGTATATGATATATGATTGAATGTGTATCGTTGATGGTTTATCATATAGCCTCTAGGGCCTAGGTTTGAGGGATAGGGTTTATTGTTGAGAGTATAAAACTGGGGGTTTAGGGTTGAGGCTGCCTATAGGATTTTGGGCCTACTACCTCTCTATAGGTTTATGGTTGAGGGTATAGTGTATAGGGTTTAGGATTGAGGTTATAGAGAATAGGGTTGAATGTATAGGGTTGAGGGTTTATCATATATACTTTAGTGATTAGGTTTGAGGGAAAGGGTTGAGGGTTGAGGGTTGAGGGTATAGGGTATAGGTTTGAGTGTATAGGGTTGAGGGTTTATGATATAGACCTTAGGGCCTAGGGTTGAGGATAGGTTTTCTATGGTTGAGGGTATATGGTTTAGTATTTATTGTATATGGTTGAGGGTTTATCATATGGGTCTTGGGGCCAAGGGTTGAGGGATAGGGTTTAGGGTTGAGGGTATAGGGTTGAAAGTATAAGGTTTTGTGCCTATTACTTCTCTATAGGGTTTAGAGTTGAAGGTATAGGTTATACGGTTGAGGATTTATCATATGGGCCTTAGGGCCCAAGGTTGAGGTATATGATTTAGGGTTAAGGGTTTAGGTTTTAACCTATTGGCTTTAGGGTGTAGGGTTGGTGATATAGGGTCTAAGGTACATAGTTTAGTGTTTAACCTATTGGATTTAGGGTGTAGGGTTGAAGGATAAGGTTTAGGATTGTGGGCATCGAGTTTAGGGATAAGTGTATAGGTGTTAGGGTTAAGTGTATAGGGTTGAGGGTTTAAACTTGAGTGGTTATGGGTATAGTGTTTAGGGTTAAGTGTACAAGGTTGAGGGTATATCTTATAGGATTTAGGGTTTATGATAGGGTCTAAGGTTGAGGATTTCTATTTTTCTCTACCTAACTATAACTACCTACCTCTCCCTCCCTCTTTACCTATCTCTATCACCCACATTTTGTTATAAGTATGAATGAGTATGGTGGTGTTGTCATTGATGTCAACGTAGTATAGGTTGTCATAGAGAAAGGAATCAAGTTATTGTAGGTGGTGTATGTATAGTTGAGATACTATTGAGATGTTGTGAGTACATGGAGCTATCTTTATGGTATTGCAGTCGAGTTGATATGATGAGTTACCAAGTGCTTTTGAGAAAATTAATAAATAGTAAAGATAGAGTTGTTTGTGTGTTCAAAATGTGCTTTAGTTTGTGCTCCACATTTCCTTTGTGTTGATCCTATGCTTGTGTGGATTTGAAGTGTTGTTTATGGGAATCCTTGGGTATTATATCCTATATTATAGCTTTTGATTTGATGAAGTGTGAAAGTTGTGCTCACCGATGTGTGAACTGGTTTGGCAGAGTTGTTTGTCTGTGGATTGGGAGAAATGTATCTAATCCATAGTTCTCTACTAGTTGGTTCCAAGTATTGTATATCTAGAAGAAGGCTTATAATGGTGTTATCTATGTTCTATCAAATGTGTTTTTGGTTTGGTGCTCTAGAGGATTAGTTTCTAAATTGTTGTGTGTGTCTGTATAGGCCGAATGGACTGATGGGAAGTGTTCTATGTATGAAGGTTGTTGCATTAGTTGTGGATGAATATAAAGGAATATAAGATTTGTTCCAGTGTATGGTGAAGCATTTTATGTGGTCCACATGTTATCTTCATGTTGTAGAAGTTTTTACTTCAAAGCTCATTGGTGTTTTCATTAGGTTTGGTTGACTTGGTGTCTACACGTCATGCGAAGGATAATTATCAATTAAGGAAGCATGTGATTGATCTAAGATGTTGTTTTGGGTCTTGGTTAAGTGTTTATTTGGTCTTCTCTCATTATTTTCCACTGTGGGAATGTTGAGTTGCTAACCTAATTTGAATTTGTAAAAAGAAGAGTGTGTAGCTGACCTTGGAGAAAGTTTCTAAGGTTGAAGATGGTATAAATACAAGTTGAGATGTAATGGATTTGATATATAAAACATGCCATGAGTTTGAGAAGCAAGAGTTGTACGAAAGTGAATTGAGGAAACTGTACTTTAATGTGTTAGATTCTTGAAAATAGTGAGCTAATGGTATCTACAATTCTCTAATCAAGGCTATGGATGTTTGGAATTTTTTGTGGTGGATCTTTTGTTGCATTGAGAAAGTGTTCTCTATGTAACATTTTATTTCTATCTTTCTTTATCTATAGGCAGTGAGCCTCACTATTGGATAGTGAGTCCTATCTGGGTAGTGAACCCTTTGGCAGTGAGCCTCTTGTAATTTGTTTTAAAATTCGTTTATATTGTGAGTTAATCCTCATTGTGTTTTTTCCATTATTGGGGTTTCCACATAAATCTGGTGTTTCTTGGGTGGATATTTCTTTCTATTATTTTCATTTCATGTTCATACTTAATAATATATTAAAGTGGATGTGAAGATTAATAATTGTTTGAGATTTGTGAATGTGATTGAAGACAACTGATTCACCCTCCTCTTAGTTGTCTTGTGTGTTTCAACACATTTATCTCTACCTCTTCTTCATCCCCTATCTAGAGACTGTTGTGCAGTTTTCACACACACGCCCCGCTGAAAGCAAGGACCCTCTTTCGGTCCGGTTTTGGTGTTTTTCCCCTTTCTTTTTGAGCTTTTTTCTTACTTAGGTATGTGCTTAAAAGTTTATTTTGAATGCCTAAGTGTTTCCCTAGGTTATTTATTGAAAATCCTAAGTTCTGGATGAATTTCGGGCTTTTGCTCAGATTTAGGATTTTCTGCCCTGGTTGGATTTTCCCGGATCCTACTTGGACCCCAACTGGACCCTTGTTGTTTGGGGATTTTTGGTATCTGCGGATTTCCGCATGGTTCAAATTTTCTCAGATTCCACCCTGTCGTCGGCTTCCCAGTTTTTTTGATTATCCTATCAATTATATTAATGGATTCGTGCGTGCCTTGAAGGATGTATTTGACTTGGTTTCTGGGATCTTTTGTGTCATTATGCTTACTATTTGCCATCAATTGAGCTGAGGAGTGCTTTCTTGCAATTGACTGACTTCATTTTGGGGTGTTTGGGTTTGAATTGATTTATTTGGTGGTTATTTCTTGTGCGTTCTCACCTCTATTCTTTGTGGGCGCTGCTGGGCTTTGCGTTTGCTACTTCTAAGATCAATTTCTGCTTCATAATGGTCTGTGTCTAATCGCCCTACCTTTGATTGAGAATTATGTATGACACTTTGAGGTTATGAGAGTGATCATTTCATGCTAGGGTTGTTTAGTTTTGCATCATTTGTCATCTCTTGGGTAAGTCTTGAACTCACTTGTCTATCTGTATTTTGATGAATCTTGCCTGAGAGTATTTAGTAAACCCTAGTAATGACTTCGTAGTTGAAACAACTGAATTCGGAGCTGGCCTATCCGCTAATGGCGGATGGTGAGGTCTAAAACCTAGGGTAGGGCCATGTCAGGTGATTTTGTCTTAAAACAAGCCTGAAACACAAGGAAAATCTATGAAAGGTCCATCCCTGGCTAGTCCTGAGTTAAACCTTTTGAAATTTGGCATTGGTTCAATGTCTGGGTGAAATCACGACTCTTCGTCCCTTCCAAATTTCCATCGCTGTGACCCTTCAAGGTCAAGGAGATGTCATACCGATCACCTTGTGTTTCACCAAGAAACCTTCCTACGTTCATATTTGATTGTTGTAACAGTATTTTTTCTCACACTGATAAAGTCTCCTATATCTGTCGGTGAGACAAAGAGGATTCGCTGAGACCTCACCCCATGAGAAAATCTCTCATCGACATGCACTTTCATATACGCCTTCGGCAAGACAAGCCCGAGTCGGCATGAGGTCATAGTGGGCTCCTTTTGTTATACCGATATTCATTTGCTTCGCTAAGAAATCTGTCCTTTGGCGTGACCTCTTACCAGGCATATTTTGCTTTTGTCGAGCTCTGTTCATTTGCTTTGCTAAGACCTTTCAGCGAGATCACAAATCTTGCTGAGACCTTCACTTTCAGCGAGACTCCTAATGGTTGCCAAGACCTTACGACAACCCCTTCCTTTCTTGGCGAGCTTAGATCTTCTTTCGCTGAGACCACATGTTATCGGCCAGATGTTATACCGATAGGATTCTATGTTGGTGAAACCTTACGTGGTCGTTGGGACCTCTGGCTGAACTCAATATGTTATACCGAAAGCCCTCCTAGGTTCATTTTTGTTTGTTGTGACAGTGTCTTTCTCTCACCGAAGGTCTCTTATGTTATATCGCTAGTTGGCAAGACACCACAACTTTGTTGAGACCTCATATCGAAAAACTTGAGTTTGGCTGAAATGTTTGCTAGGACATCGAAGTCAGTGAGACAATGAATTCGCTAGGACCTTACCTTGACCACCCTTAGATCATACCGATATGATTGCTATGTCCCTTTTTCTGAGACATTACACCGAAACCACCTGGTCTTGGCAAAACCTTTTTTGATGACATCCTTCGGCGTGACTCCCAAAAGTTGCCAAGACTTCTTGGCGAAATGATTGACTCTTGCCGAAACCTTCGTTCCAGGAATCTCCATTGGTTCAGAATTTTTCCTTAACCATGGATGTTTGTCAAGTCCGGATTTCTTTGAAATCCGCTGTCTCGTAGATTTCCTGAAAATCCTCTCTGGCTCGTTCTTCGCGGGAATCCGTCTCTGGCGGATTTTCCTAAAAGTTGATGAAATGTAAAGGAATATGGAATAGCATGATGTGTTAGTGATTTTCAATGCATTTTATGATTTATTCATGCTATCTTATGATCTCCCATGTTGTTTATTGATGAAAAATGATCAATTTTAATGGTTAATTAGGTGTTTCCTGGTCATTCCGTTGGAATCCGATTGGTCAGGAATTTCCTGAAATTCCTCTCTGGCTCATATTCCGCGGGTGGTCTTGAAACCCAAAATTTGTTGTGGTCATTTTATATGAGATTTAATAACACCTTGAATATATGAGATGCATTCTAATGGTGTTTTTATGGATTAACCTTGCTTTCCTATGATTTTTTTATTATGTTTTCATGTTGAGTGCAGTCTAAATCTAGCAAGGCAGCAGCTAGTTCCTCATTGTCTGATGCAGAGAGGATTAAGCTGGACATTAAGAGCAATGTCCCTGAGAGTAAGATGACTTCTATCTGGTCAAAAGTCACTGATACAAATGTTGGCCTCTAGGACTATGAGGAATTTAAAGAAAGAATGGTGACTGAGGATCCTCCTTTGGTGACTAGAAGGATGATGGAATCAGGCTTGTCCCATGTTGCTGGTTTCCCTTCTATGGTGCAATGTTATGAGCTGGTCCTTGAGTGTGCCAGGCACTATGATCAGGACACACAGAGGATAATTGGTCCTCAAGGGAGAGTTGTTGCAAATCTCAACCCGGTCTCCATTTCCCAAACATTTGATATGCTAGATGGATCTTGTGTGGTAGGATTCACCATTCAGGTAGCTCAAGAGTTCTATGATGAAATGAAGTCACAATAGCTTATCAATTCTTGGCTGGAGAAGCCCAAGTCTCACTACTCCAAGTTACCCAAGCAGCTGTTCTGAGCAAAATTCAAGAAGGAATACTATGATGCCATCACCTTTCTTAGCAGGGTGGTTGGATTGAAGAGTGTGGGTACATTTGAGAATTGGATGTACCATGTCATTGTGAGGATGGAGCAAGAAAATATTAATTACCATTGGGCAGGGATCATCAACTAAGTAATTCATAAACAATTGTCCAATGTGTTGCAGACAAAGACCTTCACAATGACCTCGTATTTGGTCTATGCACTTGCAAGGTTCCATACCTATAGAGGATTTGATACAAAGGAAATTTTCAGACAGGATATCATCATGAAGTTTTCCCTCAGTTGTATTTAGGAAGCTCGGACTATAGGAGGGAAAATGAGGCATTTACCATGCATATCACCAGAATGCTTAGGGAAGTAGAGCATGTCAGGATTTCAGACCAGGCTAAGGAACTCATCAAGAAATATGGAGCATGGTTCATTCAGTTCCCAACTTTCTCCTACATTCAGATTGATGGCTGCCAGAAAGCCCCATACAAACTCCCAAGGTATCCCACTGATCACATTATATTGTTGGAAATCACTAGGCAGATTTGTGACTTTGATGCCGTTGTCAAGAAGGACAAGCATAAGACTGGTTTTGGTGGTGATTTTCCCTTGAGGATTGGCACTAGAGAGGTATGTCCTTCCATTGGTTCTGCCCAAGCTTCAAAATAAGAAATGAGAACTCTTTGCTTGTGTTTTCACTCCAAGAGATCCAGATTTGACATCACAGGAGAGGCTCAAAAGAAGGCCAGTAGGGAATATAGCCATAAGATGAACTTAGAGGACTACTGGGCCAACTGTGGTGATGAGTATGAGGTCAGAAAGAAGAAATTCTCCCAGCTTCCAATTGAGTCAATTCGATTATATAATGTGAAGGAAATTCCTAATCAATTGGAAGATGATGGAAACTTGATCCAAGATCATGCCTATGAAGCGGTAAAGGATAAACCAACTGGTGATGTGGATTGGTTGGAAGAGGAGAATACAAAATTGAAACAATTGATGGATCCAGTTATCAAATTTATTAGGATGTGGCTAAAGCATAAGCTATGGGAGCTGGAAAATAATGGTGTACAATGCACCTATGCTCTGATGGGAGATTTGGATCCCCACTCCACCTCTGAAGAATCCACTGAGCATGATCCTAAGGGCAAGGGTAAGTTGGATTCCCCACTCAAAATAAAGATTAAAGGTGTACAAGAAAAGAGGTCCAAGAAGCAGAAAAATAGAGGAATCCAAAGGTTAAGAAGAGGACAAGGGCTAAGAAGTCTGAGCAAAAAGAGATTGAAAAATAGAATCTTGAGGCTGATGATCATGTGACCAAAAGAAGAAGAAATATAAAATTGTTAGAGAAGGCTAGCCCCAAGGTAGGAGGGGAGGAAGTTACCCCACCAGTGGTGGATGTTGAAAGTTTAGGGGAGAAGTCCAAAGTATATACAAGGAGGTCTAGGACTCCTTCTCCTAGGGACAATGTGCCTAGGACTGACCTACCTCTGGTGGTTTCTCATAAGGAACAACATGATGATGTGCCTCCTGCTCACGAAGTTCAAGGCAAACCAAGTGAGTCAAAGGATGTTGAGGATCATCCAGATACTAAAGATGAGGAATTTCATGAGGGTGATCTCCACAGTGCAGAGGAAGAAATTGAAAAGATAATGCAGTCCCCTATGGTTGCACATACAAATTCTCCTGTTAGAACTGAAGCAGTTGAATCTCCTCCAAGGGAGGTAGAGGCAGTGAAAGATCCATCACTTGAACAAGAGGAGGAACATGTTGAAGAGGAATAAAGTAAGATAGATGAAACTCCGAATGAACATAATTTGAATGAGGAGATAGCAAGAGATCAATAGGAGGAAATGGGGTAGAGTAGAGTGCAATTGGAGCCCACTGTTCTGGAGTGGCTGGACAAAGAAATAAAGAGAAAATAGGTAGTAGTGAAGGATAGTCCACTGAATTGGGACGCACTGCTAGCCAAAATTGGAAAAGATAAAGGTGAGAAGAAGGCTAGAGTGATCTCAAGGGTTGAGAGAGATGAAGCACATAACAAAATTGTTCATATCGGCACCCCTACTCCAGACAAAGATAGAGATGATGTGATAAAAAAAGATTATAAAGTTTAGACTTTCAATCTAGGGCCTACAATAGTTGAGCAGGATATTGAAGACTATGAAGTCTCCAGTACAATTATTGTGGATAGATTGAAAAGGGAAATGAAGAACAAGCAGGAGTTGAAGAGAGAAAATGAAAATATCAGGATGTGCTTGGAGGATTTAATGTAGCCACTATAGTCCATTAATCCTTCTTCCTCTGCTACAAATCCTCTACCTCAAGAGACCAACACTGAGCTGGAAAAGATGAAAGCTTTCACCCTTGCCACTACGAATTGGTTGCAAGGGTTGCAAATAAAGGGTGATGAAGCTATTAAGGAGATTTTATCAACTGGGAAGAATGCTATCATGGCATCTGAATGGTTGAAACAGGTGTTAGCACAAGATAAAGAGGATACGGATCTTCTTCTGCAAAAAACCAAAACTATCATGGAGTACACCTGGGACAGGTTGGTAAGTGATGGGATTCTTCCTTCCTCTAGAGCTTCCAAACCATGGGAGTGGTACAAGATGCTGCAGATTAGGCAAAAAGTGTTGAGGAAGGTTTACAAGAAAAGAAGGCAGATTGATGATACCCTAGCTGGTGTCTACAATGGATCCATTGCCTTCTTTGAAATTATGACAGGAAGAAGAAAGATCGCACCCAAGTACTTGAGCCTGGAACAATTGAGGAAGTGGTGGCATGATGATTATGCACCAAGTAATGATGATTCTATGTCCGAGCACCAGTTGGATGATGCAGCCACCTACCTTGTAGTTATTGACAAATACCTAACATATAAGGCAGATTGGGATAAGTCGGTCAAACGGTCAAGGGGAGAGAGATTGCGTCCATTGAGAGGTGACTTAGGGTTCTGTCAGTACCACCTATAGCTGACTTAGATGGGGAATTCTTGAAGCTACATGAAGAGTCAGATCAGAGTAAGGATAATAAGGAAGAGAGTTAATGATGGGCTGCGGCGCGATTTGTGCTTCCCTATTATCTTCCTGCGCATCGTCTGAGCTGCATTACGGATCCTGGGCCAACTTTGATGGAACGTGAATTTATTGCTTATTTGACCAATTTCGGGTTACTCTTGGCCGAGTGGTTGTGCCTTTACGGTTGTAGGACTTTTGCTAGGCCGATGGGTCTTCTAGGGTTTCTATATATTTGGCATTTGGCCTCTTTTGTAAGGGTTCCAAGTTAGAAATAGCATTAGAAAATAGGGTTCTTGATTCATCAGTTAGAGGTTAGATAGTTAGAAGTAGAGTAAATTAGCAAGTAGTTACTCTCAAGCAAATATTGTAATAGAAAGCTAGAATTGTTGCTACAGTGGATAATTTGAATACAAGTAATGACATTGTGATTTGGTGCAATACTGGTATTCTCTTGTCCTGCATGGTTCTTGTTCTTCCATCTTTAACATTTCTTTGAAGAGGTTAATATTTAGATTAGGTTCGATTTAATAATGTTTGTGATTTGATACTCGAATGTTGCAGCAATCCCTTAGTTCATACTTTTCACAACCAACTGATTGTTAGTTGCTTTGCAAAGCTAGCTTGGACTTTTCATATTCTTTGTGCTTAAGTTCAATTGTGAGGGTTTATTCATTTTGATTCTGATAGGTTATTTGAATGAATGCTCATGATTTGAAAATCTTAACACCTTAGAAGATTGCACTGTTTCTATAAGATTGCAGATTTATCTAGGTCAAGTAGAGATCAGTTTTGAGGGATTGGTCCATTCTGGGTGTTGGTCATTTTCATTGTTAATCTTAGGAGTAATATTAGATTTAGAAATCTCTTTGAAACCCTTATCTTTTCTATTTCTTTGATTATTGGGTTAAATCTAGGATTGAAGTATCAATATATTGTTAAATCTGATAAATTTTGATTCAGTAGTTTGCTTGTAGTAAGGTCCCATTGTGATCACCAGCATTTTCACATTTTATCACTGAGTTGTTTATGCATTGTCAATACCTGACATTAGAGACCTTGGGCTTATCTCTTGAGGCTTGCTGATAGAGATTTACCTTTCAAGAGAGATAGGATATTGTGTCTTGTCTATGTTGTTGCTATGTAGAAAACACCATCAACAGAGACCTCTCTAACTCTTGCCCTATCCCTATCCCTACCTCTAACCTTCTCTCTATCTCTATCTCCAACTAAATCTATTTCCCCCTCACCTAACATATTTCTCCCTCCTTCTCCTTCCCTCTCGCTCTCTCTTTGTCCCTATATTTCTCTTTAAATCCATTATAATCCCAAAATAAAGAAAAAACATGTACATGTTTTATTAGGTTAAAAGCATGTACATGTTTTTGAAATTATAGGAATTTTTACAAGGAGGCCGAAGTGCAAACGCTTAAGTTTAGAGACCAATAACAAATGTGTTATAAAAACATAACTTGTATGTGTTTTGATCTCATAAAAAATCATACGTGTTATAAATAATAAAAAACATTAGCGTGTTTTTATGAGAGAAAAAAACGAATGTGTTTAATGAGAGAAAATTACATACATGTTTTGACTGCTAAAAACATGAGTTTTTTAAATTCAAATAACATGATCATGCTATGGCTTGGAAGATATGAGTCATAACATGAGTGTGTGTTTTGAATTTATTCATAACATTGGCATGTTTTGCTTTTTTTTAGGCATTTGGCCACTTTTCTATGCCCCATCTTGGTTCACATGCCCTTCCTTGAAACTCACTTAAGGTATTTTATTGTGTGTTTGTGCACTAAGTTAACACATCTACTTAAATATATAGGCTTGTGCAAGTTCTTGGCATGTCTTCTTGTGTAAAACCAATATATACCTGTAGAGGAGGGGGACTGACTGCTTAGGACCCTAGGTCATAGGAGGGTCTAGAACAATAGGTTGGATTGATCTACCTCAAGCTAAGGGATATTTAAGATAGGTTTGATGTTTAAAGGGGTGAAAAAGAAGTACAACTGATCTACCTCTTTCTTTCTGCCAACCCAAGAGTTTTAGGAAGTTAGGTGAGAATGTTTTAAGAGTTCAATTTGTGACTTAGGTATTTCACTACTAGAGGACTGTAGCACAGGACACAGACGACAGTGCGAAGTGATGGCATCTCAATGGTGGCACTAGTGTTCATACAAAAAAATAGTGTAAAGTACAATATGAAGACTATGGAAACCTACTAATGACCTAACAAATGCAGTTTAATGCAATAACAAAAATAGAAAAGAGATAAATAGAAAAATATTGACAAAACACAAAGACTAAGTCTAAATATGAAATGACAAATAAGGGTAAGGAAAGCACACCTTCCTACCCACGAGTTGATATCTTCAAAGTATTCACTTGATGAGCAACCTACACACACAAGAAATAAATTTTTTTGGGGCTATGTATGGGTATGTGCAGGATCATGGTATGCCAAACAAGCCCTTAAGTGGCAATAAAAATTCAGAACAATTAGAGTTAGGCAACTTGATGTAAAAATTTGAATAAGTTATCTATATTATTTCAAAAACATGTAAGAATAGATTCTATGGGAAATTGAATGTAGTTTCTAAACTACAAAATGCTACAAAAACAATACGATAAGGCTAAGTGAATGGAAGATGGAATATCACCTTCAACCATGCACACTCAAGGAAAATGGGAGGAGTGAGCTCACAAGCTTGCAAATGTCGATGTTTCCCCCACAATGAGGAGAGTGAGTCCACAAAACACCATCTTGTAGCTTCAATGGAGGTGAGAGTGCTATGAATGAAGTGTGTAGAAGTAGAATGATAAAATAGAATTACAAGATGAGTTGAAGAAATGAGATAGGAATTTGAAGATGAAATTGGAGGTAAAGGAGCCATTCAAGTTGGGTCAATGGAGAAGAGATGTTACTCTTCGTCACCAACAAAGAATTGTAACACCTTTGTGGATTCCAGATGTAGGAATCTTATCAGCACGGTAGTGTGCCATGCAAACATCTATGCACCATGCTAGCATCCCTGATAAAATATCCTCCATTGACACTAAAATAGTTTCCAAGTGGATGGGAAGTGAATGAAGGACGTGGAATTGCATTATCAGACTTGATTTTCTAAGGTAGGAGGTATGTAAATGTGGAATTTTCAAGGGGTGAAAATTCATGCCATACATTTCCCCCCCACTTTAGCTAGCATAAGTGTCAGTGAAAGAGTGAAAGCTGAGAAAAGTATACCTGAACCATTGAGGAAGCAGACCGCAATCTAGTGAACTTGAAAGAATAGGAAGAGGAGATGGCTCCACAGGTACTGGATCCTAAGGAGAGCTGAAAAAATGTGCCATAGGCCCTCATACCTATGGAAAGTGAACAAAAGGCCCTGCAGGTGCTCGGTCCTACAGAGGAGGCACCATAGGTGCTTGATCTTGAGGAAGGATAGATGTGAAAGGCTTCATAAAGTTTGATAGGCCCTTACAGGTGCTTGGTCCTCCAAGCTTGATTGAAAAAGGTAGCTTCATAGGTGCTTGGTCCTACAAAGCAACATGTTAATCCACATGCAAAACATGTTAGATAGCAAAAAGCCACATAGGTAGAAAGATAGTCACATAGATAGTCAACAATTGAAGGAGAGGCTTTCAAAGGGGTCCCTCAGGAACCCTTCAAAAGAAAGGGGTCCGCTTAAGGGATGCTTTGTTTGAATGGAAATGATATTTTTCACAAATGATTATAGCATCAAGGAATCCTTTCAAAAGACATCTTTCATCAAGGAATTTGAAAAGAAGAATACTCCTTTGCAAGGGAAATTTTTTAGACTTCTTTACCATAAAAATTATTCCCTTCTCAAAGGAAAGTTTTCTAATTCTTTCTTTAAGAATCTATGATGAAAGAAAATTTTTGCTAGGGGTCCTTGTTAAAGAATACAATTTTTTGAAGAGTAAAGGATTTTTTTATGAATAGGAAGTTATCTATATTATTAATAAATATAAAGTTACATATTCACAAAAAAAAGGTTAGATTGTGAAAAGTACACCACAGAATCACGTAGACCCAGGCAAAACCAAAGTATTAGAGTCACTTGGGCCTAGCCTAGAAACCATAATAATTATAAACATATAAAATAAAAATGTCATTAAGTGGCTAAAGTAGTGCAATCTATTGATGGTGTTTTCTGCACAACAACAACTCAGATAGAATGCAATATTCCTATCTCTCTTGAAGGTTATTTTTCAATAACAGTCGCCGAAAATCACCCCAAAGGTCTCAGTGTCGAGGTCATCCATATAAATGATGCATTTTCCTATAATATCTTTGAAGGCAATATCCATAGCCCTTTGAAATGTGGCCCTGCATTAATGAGTCAAATGGCATCCTCTTGTGAGCCAAGGTACCCACTTAGTTGTGAAAAAAGTCTTGTGTCGTCCTCATACCCGACCATTACTTGAGTGTACTGAATAACCCGTCGAAGGACATCATCGAGATCTATTGACCACTTGAAGCACTTCATCCAAAGAGGGAACTGGATAGTTATCTTTCTCTGATGATCTATTTAAATTTTTGAAGTCAACACAGAGCCTAATTTCTCCATTCTTTTTTCTCACTAGAACCAAGTTTGCCACCCAGGTTGAATGCCTGACCGGAAAAATGATTCTGGCAGACAGTAATTTCTGAACTTCTTTCTGTATGAGTGGTTCCAATAATGCATTGATAGGTCTCTGTCTCTGTCTGAAAGGCTTGGCACCTGGCTTCAGGGGTATAGTATGAGTTATGATAGATGTATCATAAGTCTTCAAATCTTCATAACCCCAGGCTACTATATCTGGAAAACTATTTAAGGCTTCAATTATCCCTTGTCTTTCTTCTGGAGTGCATACCTTGCCAATGAAAATATTCTTAACATTGTCCTCAGTTCCCACATTGTGAGTGTCACACTGTCCACTGATTGATTCTTTCTTTGACTCTTATTCTTGATTTCTGATCTTATCCATATCAAAAATTTGCTCCAACTGTACCATTCCCCTTGGAATAGTATTAGATTTCAGATTCATCACACCTTCCAGATTTAGTTCTACTTCTTGTGGTTCTGCTTCATCGATGATTTGAGAAGCAAAAATATCTGTATTTGTGATAAAATCCAGAATATGCTTATCATCCTCAAACACCTAAAAATTAGTAACATTGTCTGGGACTGATGGCATAGGAGTCAATTCTACAGTAAATTTCTTCAATCCTGATAGAGATAAAGGCTGCAGAGTGCTTGCTGCTTGGGCCAGGGAATCTGCCGTTTGATTCTTTTGTCGTGGTATGAATTAAATATTAAAGGCATCAAATCCCTCAATGAGGTCCCACACTCTATGTCTATAATTAGTCAGTCTCCTATCGTGGCATGAATATTGCTTTCTTACTTGCTTGACTACTAATTCTGAATCACCAAAAACTTGTAGAATTCTGACATTTTTCTTAAGTGCCATAAGAAGTCCATGAATTAATGCTTCATACTTTGCTACATTATTTGTGCAATGGAATTGAAGCCTGTGGGCTGCAAAGAAATTTTTACCTTTTGGGTTGACCAGTTCAAACCCTGCTCGAGCTCCATGCTTGGATTTGGATCCATCAAATTTGAGAGTCTAGCATTCTGCAGCGGTAGTTTTCTTCATCCTTTCTTTTAGCTTATCGATGCTAGAAGATTCTTTAGTTACTTTAGGTAGTTTATCCTCTTGATACTTTCCTTGAGGGTTATGCACCTTTGTGTCCACTCCTTGAGCTGGACTTAGGCATTTCTGTACTTGCTCTACTGCTGTCTGACATAAGCAACACTCCAACTCTGAATGGGAAGCATTATGAACTCTACACCAATTTGGTAAGAGTAACTCCTTAAAGCTGGTTTTCTTTCCCAGGTGAGTCTGGTTTTCAACACACTGCTTGATGAATTCCTGGAAACTGTTTAATAGGCTGATCTAACTATCCTTAGGTTCTCCTTCTTCTTCAGTTGATTCTATCAAAACACCACTGTGGCTGGATCCTGTCTCCATATCTATAGGCGTCGTATACAACATCAGTACCTCCTCTGAGTCTGACTCTTCATATTGAGTTGATAGCATGTAATTTCCTATACCGACTTCTGATATCAGAACTTCTATCGAAGTATTTTGGTATTCTGTAATCATGTACTTCATTCTAGGCTCTCTCTCAATCCTGATATGATTAGGTACTCCTTTCCAGGGAAGCCACATGTGAGAGTGATCAATAGATACATATCCATTCAAAGCCTTCGTAAAATATCTTCCTAGAATCAAACCATATGCATCAAGGATATTTGCTACCTGAGTATTGATTACCTATTGGATCCTTGGATCAGAAGCTATCTGCATGTGAATCATGTTTAGTTCTCCCACCACACTTACTTCATTTCTGTCCAACCGAGTCACTTTCTTCTGAGAATCAACAGGAATAATTCCTAGAGCTCTACAAACTTCAAATGGAATTACATTAGTGGAAGCACCAGAGTCTAGTAAAAAATTATGTAGATTCTTACCAAATATGTGCACAGAAATCAGAAATGGTGGAGTTTCAGTCTTTCCTTGGAACAAAGTGGGCTGAGTATCCACTTGAGCCACTTGAATCTTGTCCTTTTCTTTTCCTTTATCTCCAGGAGGCAAGTTAGTCCGATTTTGAGCCTAGTTTTGTGCCTTCACAGGCTGGGAACTAGAAGTATGGCTAATATTCTCTCCAGAAGGCTTGGAATGAGCATCATAGGTACCCAAAACAGCCTTCCTAATTGCAGGAAACCTTAATAAATCAAATGCTGAAATAATTACTTTTAATTTTTTGAATTCCTCAGCAACATATGAAGCCATCTGCTCCTCACTCATATCAGTAGAGACCTCCTTAGAAGGTTCCTCCATCTTGTCCTTGCTTGCTTGGACAGTTTTTTCCTTATGTTGGTTAGTTTGAGCTTGTCTTTCCTTTGAAAGATACTTCTTGGAAACATGTGGATAAGACAAATTATTCTAGCATTAGGATCTAGAGGGATACTGAATTTGTTGGGAGGAATGGAGGTGGTGAAAGGTCCTCCAGGCTATGGATGCTTGTGGGGCATATCTCTCAAACCCTGCCTCTGAAACATCTGTACTTCTTCAACATAATTTTCTTCTTGATCAAAGGGGCCATTGTCATTCATCGCTTCCTCATTGAATAACTGAGCAACTTCATCTCCATTGCATATTTGGTCTTCCCTTTCTTCTTGAGGATCTGGTTCTTCTTTTGGCACGTTTTCCTTACTTGTTGGGAAAGGAGCATGATTTAACACCAGCACAAGAGAATCATATGATGTGGAGGGAACAATTTCCTGTCCATTTGCATTATTTTCTACCTCATACTAGAAAATAGAGGCAGCAGTCTGGAATTCGGGACATTCTAACTATGAATGCTGACTTGTCTTATGGAGCCTGCACCATCCTGATAGGGCTACTTAGCCAGATATACACCACTGGGAGGCTTTTCTTGACTGACTGACTGATTTGCAGATTGATTGACAATTTGATTAGCTGGTTGATCCAATGGGGTGGGAACTCCTCCATTATTAGGTGTTGTATTCCAAGTTCTATTATGTCCTTGTGACAACCTCTTATCAAATCCTGATCCACTACCTTGGCCTCTATCAAAATTCTATCTCCTATCACCATTGAATCCTCTATCATTATTGTAACCCCTGTCCTGATTATATCCTCTGTTGTTATGGAATCCTCTTTCATTGCGTTGTCCTCTGTCAAAACTCTTCCCTTGTGAAAACTCTCTGTTCTGATTAGATTACATACTCTTCTAGGCAGCTTATAGTTGACTATTTTGATTCCTTAGGTAGGTCACCTCTAGATTTAGCTTCTTTATCTGCTCAGCCATTTCATCAATCCTCTCCCTATTTGGATCTTGATAAGGAAGTTGAGATGGATTACTCTAAGGAGGGGTAGACATTGTAGTAGATCCCATAGACTGATGCAACACCTCAGAATTCTGCAAATAAGTAGGGAAACTATTTGACTATGGCTGATACATGGGCTGATTAACCTGTTGTTGAGGGAAATTCATCATAGGGGAGACCTAGCTCATAGGATGACCAAGGTGTGGTACCAAAGGTAATTGAGGAACTGGATTCATGATTGGAGTGTGATTGGTAAGTGCCTGATTCACTGCTTGAACCTGGCTAGGATGTGCAACTGGTCCTAGAGAAGGTAATGGTCCAGTCAAGTGTTGTCTCAAATCTGTACTATACTTAACAGCCTCTGTATAGGCATCAGTTAGGGTACCTGGAGGGTTGGGTCTCCATTTAAAGAAGGTTGTTGTGAGGCTATCCAGGGCTTCATAATAGACTCCCAGGGCTGTATTTCCATCTAAAACATATGGATCTTGAAGTCTGGTGTATGCATGGTGAAACCGATTATTGAAGCTGGATATTGGTTCACTAACCTCCCTTTTAACTTTGATGAATTGCAGGTATAATTCATTGGCACTGATAGGTATTCGAAACTTCTATAAAAAGGCCTTTTCAAGATCATTCCAATTAAGAATTGAACTAGCAGGGAGATGATTGTACTAGTAAAAGGCCTCCTCTCCTAGTGAATAAGGAAACAACCTACAGGCAACATCCTCATGAACTATCCCTCTATCTTTAAGACAGGTTTGGAATCCTCTATCTTTGAGACAGGTTTGGAAAATCTTTATGTGTTCTTCTATGATCCTGTTTGGGTCCATTAACATGGAATTTGAGCAATGCTACTTTCGGGGGTTTTGGGCATAACATTGTAGGCATTAGAAGAAAAGGGATGGATTATTAGCAAAGAAAGTCATTGGTAAAAGTGGGGGTGGTGGTTGTGGTTGGTTAATGATAGGCTGGAGCTGTTGAACGGGAACCACCTCAGGATGTGAAGATGTGGATGATGCTGGTGAAGGGATGGGTGATGATGATTCTCCCCTTTCTCGGGTCCTTCTCGACCTAGCAGGGAACTGTAATTCCTATAATTCCTCCTCTCTTGCGGTAGATCTGGTATTTCTCCTATATCTTTCAGGAGAGATGGCATTTAAGAAACGATCTAGTGTGCTCATTGACCCTCCTTCTATGTGCAGTTTTTGCACACACGCCCCACTTGGGTAGGGAACCCTCTTTTCTGGTGTCTTTTGACCTTTGGTTTTATTGGATTTATCCTTTTGAGGTCTTGACATGTCGGTTTCGCTGGATTTGACCTTGCCTTGAGGTTGGAATTGATTAAAATTGAGTTTAGAGCAAAATCTAGGTTTTCACTTAGGTCCGGGATTTTCCAACTCCGGCGGATTTTCCCGGGCCCTGGTTCTTTGTCTGTTTCTAGCTGGATTCTCCGAATCCAGGTTTTTATCCGATTCCAAGATTTTCTGGTTCGGTCGGATTTTCCCGGTTTGCACTAAAAATCCCGAACTTCATCGTTTTCCCGGTTTCTGCATTTCCGCGAAATTTCTGTCCATCCGGATTTCCGCGTATCTTGAGATTTTTTGAAATTCCGTTTTGGGCTCAGGTTTTCGGATTTGTCAGAAGCGTCTTGTCGCTCATTAATGATGGAGGTACCCTTGCTCAAACGCACAAATGGATGGATATAAAACCTTTTGAGCATCATTTTTCGACTTTATCATTCATTTGCTTGCTGTTTTGGCGATTGAGAGCTTTCATTCGAGCTTTGAGCATTGATCCTGTGTTGCTTGAGCGTGGATTGTTTGGCGCTGATTGGGGTTTCCATTGCTGGGACGAGTTTGCTTCATGATTGCTTCTTCGACCTCGAGTTTCGACTGAATTAATCCATGGTATGTTATCGATGGCCCCTCTTGTTTGGTTACGCAATAATTGGGTTCTTCCGTATTGAATGGTGATCATTTTGGGTCGGCCTTTGCTGGTTTTTGATTCCGCATTTGTAGAGTCAGGGTTTGACCAGTTTTTGTCGTAGAACCCCATCACCCGTGCCCTATGAGCGCTATTTATCCATTAGATGGCGAGTGTATCCTTTAGACGGGGTTTTGGGTTAGATTGTTTGCCCTTTTAGTGCGAAATTTTCCATCTACGGGGTTAGGGTTTCTTTGATGCTCGCCCCAGAATAATGGATTTGTGATGATTTATCAATCTTGCCCTTGTATTATGCTGCCCCCCACCCTGTGAGGATTCAGAGTGCCTTAGAATGCTCTTTGTCGCTGATATTTTAAACCTCGAGCTTGCTCTGGTTTTAATGGCGGGAGGTTTTTTCATCAAAATTAGGGCATCATCGTTCTGCCTGGAGAATTCATCGTTTGAGGTCTTTTGAAGTCTAATTTCCTTCACATTTTGAATCTTGTTGGTTGGTATCAATTTCGGGACTATTCAAGTTCGGGTAGAAAGGTTTGCATGATCATTTGGTCGCTAGTTTGCGTGTCGTCATTTTTCAGGTTTCTGAGGTTCTCGTGGAATTCCTCCGCATTCGGATTTCCCCGATTTCGGCTGATTCCGCGGGGCATAACGATTTCCGGAGTTCTTCGAACTCTCTGCGAAAATCCATCTCATCCGGATTTTTTTGATTTTCCTGTCTGTTTTTATTTTCTTCGATTTTCCGAAGATGGGACTAATGGAGTGAATTCTAATTGCTTATTTCTTGTTGCTAGTGGGTGAATTTCATGATAATCTAATGATTTTTGGTTGTATTAACGATTTATTTGACTAATGATGCTTTGGCAGTGAGAGTCCGTCTGGGTCAAATTTCTCCGAAATTCTGCCCCGACTGGATTTTCCCGGTTTGCATGATTTTCCCGGACTGCCTTATTTCTCCGGATCTTCAAGGATTAGCAGTTTGCGATGGATTTTAATTGCTTTATATGATTTTAGGCTAACCATTAGATTGGAATATGCATGATAATTAAATACTAATGATGTCTTTTGTGAGTGCAGGCCGAATCAAGCAAAGCTGCTGCCGGAAAATCTAAGGGTGGCACGGAGGGGTCATCCATTTATGAGGTAGAGTGATTAAGATTGGATATTAAGAGTCAGCTTCCTGAGAGCAGGATATCCTCTGTATGGTCCAAAGTGTCTGATACTAATGTGGGAGCTTGGAGGTATGAAGAGTTTAAGCAGAGAACAGTTGAGAAGGATTTGTCGGCCTTAAGGAATGGAATGATGAAGTCCGGACTTGTGCATGTGGCTGGGTTCCCTCCGACAATTCAATGTTATGAGCTGATTCTTGAGTGTGCTCAACAGTACGATTTTGATACACAAAGGGTGGTCAGTATTGAGGGAAGGGCTTGGCTAATTTTAGTCCTGTCTCCATTGCTCAGGCCTTTGACATGCCTGACCTGCCTTCAGTATGTGCTTTGAACATAGACACAGCTAAAAAATACTATGAGAATGAGCCAGTCAAGGCTCAACAGATAATCAATTCATGGTTAGAGAAACCAAAGTCCCACCATTCTAAATTGCCTAAGCAGTTGCATAGAGTTAAGTTCAGGTTGGATGTTTATGATGCCATAACATTTTTTAGCAGAGTAGCTAGTTTGAAGACTGTCGGGGTGCTAGAGAGCTGGATGGTCCACGTGATCACCAAGGTTGAGCAAGGAACTAACTATCACTGGGCAGGGCTTATTAGTGCTGAAATTGACACAGTTGAGGAATGTTCTGGAGACTAAGAGGTTCACTATGTCCTCTTATGTCATATATGTGTTAGCCAGATTCTACCCATACAAGGGTCTGAATCCATGAGGGACGCTTGGACAAGATATTATCTACGAGGTCTATCCAGAACTGCACCTAGGACACAAGAACTATGGAAGAGCCAATGATGCCTTCATGATGCATATCACCAGGATGCTCCAGAACGCTGAGCATATGAGACTGTCAGATGGAGCCAAGGGGATGATAAATAATTATGGGGCCTAGTTCATCCAATTTCCCACCTTCACTTACCTTAGAATTGATGGATGCCTAGTCGCTCCATATAGGTTACCTCGCTATCCTACTGATCACATTGTTTTGTTGGAGGTTGTGAGGCAGATTTATGAGTTTGATGCCATTGTGAAGAAGGAAAAGCATAAGATAGGCTTTGGTGGGGATTTTTCCCTTGGAATTGGTGTGGCAGAGGTGTGCCCCTCTATTCAATCAGCACATATGGCAGGAGATGAGTTAGCAGCATATGGTTTCTCCTTCCACTCCAAAAGGATGAATTTTGATATCACAGGGGAGGCGTAGAAGAAGGCTACAAGGGAGTACCGGCATAAAGATGACCTAGAGGATTATTGGGCCAACATCAAAGATGATCTTGAGGCCAGAAAGAAGAGGTACTCTAGGCTCCCTCTTGATGCAATCAGACAATACAATGTCAAGTTGATCCCGGATCAACTGGAGGATGATGGAAACCTGGTGCAGGATCATGCTTATGAAACTGTGAAGGATAGGTCAGTCGGGGATATCAATTGGAATGAGGATGAGGTTACAGAGTTAGAAGACCTAATGGCTCCGGTTATGAAATTCACCTCTTCCTGGTTGAAACATAAAATTTGGGAGCTGGAAAGCGAGAAGGTAACTTGTACCTTCAATTTGATGGGAGACCTCAATCCCATGTCTACTTCAGAGGAATCCGGGGAAGATGACCCCAAAGGGAAAATGGTAAAGAGCTCTCCTTTCAAGATAAAGATCAGAGGTCCCAGGGAAGGTGGGCCTGAACCAAAGAGGAAGCCAAAAGGAAAGAGGAGATGGCGGACTTTGAAGATTGGTACGTCCTCTGATGAGGAAGAGTTGGAAAAAGCAGAAGAGGGGGATGCTCCTCCACCACTGAAGAAGGCAAGAACAACAAGACTCTCAAAGAAGAAGGTTCAGGAGGCATCAAAGGATGAGCCTCCGATTGTTGATGTGGAAAGCTCAGGGGGAGAAAAGACTAAAGTTTACACGAGGAGATCTAGGACTCCCTCTCCAAAGGACACTATGCCAAAGACAGATCCTCCGCCAGAATCGCCAGTCACGGAGCCACCTAGGGCTGCTTCCCTACCACCAAGTGTGCTTGAGCATGAGATCCTTGAGGAGCATGAAACCAGTGGAGAGGCAGGGCCCTTCAAGGAAGGGACACTCTTTAGTGAAGCAGCAGAGCTGGAAGTTGAAGAGAGGAAAGGCATACTTCTCCTTTGGTGCAATATGAAGATTCCCTAGAAAGTGATAGAGTCGTGGATCACCGAAAAGGAGGACACTCCTAAGACCCCATCACCGGTGCAGCCAGAGGTGGAGCTTGAAGAAATTGCCAAAAAGGTAGAATACTGAGAAAGAGAGAATAAAATAACAGAAATGAAGTTAAGAGGGAGAAAACAACGAAAAAGGGAGAGAAAAAGAAATGTCGAAGAATCCTGCAACCGGATAGCTGAAAAAGGGGAAAAGAAAAAGGAGAGAAAACTAAAGGATTGTCAAGATGGAGAGATGAAAGCGAATAACAGGAGTCATCACGACCCTGGCAACAAGAAGGTCAACGGTCAAGATTATAGTGTGCAAAGCGATCAACCGGACCGCATCCATGGAAGTAGGAACATAGAAGGAATATGAAGGGTCGATGTTGTGATTATTAGGAGGTTGAAAGAGAATAAACATCAATTTGAAGAAGAAAGGAGAATGAAATACTTAGTCCTGCTTGTCTCTTCTTCTTCTTGCCACTCCCGACTTTCTCCCAAGGAAACCATCTCTGGGATTGAGAAGATGAAGGCCTCTACAAACTGCTGTAGATTGGCTGAAAAATGTGCAAACAAAGGGAGATGATACAATCAAGGACATCCTCTCAATTGGGAAAGATGCAGTCCAAGCCAAGGAACTACTAGAGCATGTGTTATCCCAGGATAAGGAGGATATTGACCTCTTGTTGGAGAAGTCCAGGATCATCATGGGACATGGTAGATATCAACTGGTTGCAGATGGAATTCTTCCTTCTTCCAGATTAGATGAACCCTGGGAATGGTTTGAGGCTCTGCAGATCAGGCAGAAGGCCATAAAGAAGATCCAGAAATGAAAGAAATTAATTGATGGTGATTTTACTGCAGTGTATGATGGATGCATTGCCTTCTTTGAGGTGATGACTGGAAGGAGAAAGATTACCCCAAAATATCTAAGTCTGGAGCAGCTAAAAGAGTGGTGGCATGAAGTTTATGTCCCGGATTCTGAGACTGTCATAACTGGTCACCAGCTTGATGATGCAGCCACCTACTTGGCAGTAATGGATAGATATCTGGCGAATAAGGAGGAATGGAATAAGATTGTTGACCAATCAAAGGAGGAGATTGATTCCATTAGATGTCAGCTTAAGATATTACCCCTACCACATGTTGCCGAATCGGATGGAACATTCTTGAGGGTCCAGGGATCATCGGTTCAAAGAAAGGAGAAGGGAAGTAGCAGTTAATGCCTGTTTTGAGATTTGTGCTTCCCTATTATCATAGGGCATGCATTGGACCGAGCTACATTGGGGACTGTGTCAAGGCCGACCTTGATGGTGGATGGCATTTAATGTGTGCCTTACTTTGATTTCCTTAGGCCAACTTGTTTTGGCAATTATATTTATCTTGTAAAAATGTTTGGTTGGGCCGACATATCTTGGGATTTGATATAAAAGGGCATTCTTGCCTCATTGTAAGGGGTTAGCTAGACAGTAATAGAGATAAGTAAGAGCAAGAGCTAGAGTATTTTGCAGTAAAAGTAGTATTCTGTCTCTTGAAGCAAACATTATAACAGAATAGTGGAATTGTTGCAATCTTGGATGATTTAATGCAATTGAGGACATTGTGATCTTCTGGTGGAATCTCTTGTGTTATCTTATCTTGCATGGTTATTATTGTTCTATCTTTCAAATTGCTTGAAGATTTAGGGTCCAATATTTAGAATTAAGTTAATTTTAGTTTGATGAATGTTGTTTATGATTTCATATTTGGAATGTTTGTAGCAATCTCTGGTCTATACTCCCAATAACTATCTGATTTTAGTAGGCTGGTAAAGTCAACCTGGACCATATATTTAATGTGCTTAAGTTCGATTGTAGATGAATGTCTATGATTTGAAAATCTATACACCTTAGAAGATTGCACTGTTCCTGTGATATTGCTTTGTGGGTTAAGCAGGAATTAGTTATTCGAGGTTGGTCCATTCCAGATATCTGTCATTTGCATTGTTCATTCTAGGAATAGTTTAGATCTTATTATCTCCTTGCACCCTTATCTTTTGCTATTTCTTTGCCACCTGGTTAGATTTAGGATTTGAGATCATCATATTGTAAAATCTGATAAATTGAAGGATACAGTTTGGTTGTAGTAAGGTCCCTTTGTGATTACCAGCATTTCACATAATTATCTAAGTTGTTTATGCATCGTCATGACCTGACACTCGAGAGACCTTGGGGTGATTTTCAGTAATTTGTTGTTGAAAATTACCTTTCAAGAGAGATAGAATATTGTATTCTTTCTGAGTTGTTGCTGTGCAGAAAACACCATCAACACACACTTTTAAGAATCTTCATAGAATAACTAAACCCATAGAATTATTAACTTTATAGCATCAAATAATATGCACACTAATTTGTCACAGTGCAAATAGATCATAAATTTTTTTTCATGATATTAAATACATTTCTTGTTGAGTTTCTCATTTGTAGATTTGTCGCATTATCCTTCTCTCATACATACAACTAATTTGAATGAGATTGGATGGATTTTTTTACTTTTGTAAGAACTATTTTCCATGTTATTGATATAATATTGTATCAATATAGTTCATAAAAGTATAATTCCATTCATGTTCATAAAGCTATGCAAAAATCCCTTAAACCAAACAATTAAAATTGTGCCTTCCAAATGAAGGAGACAAGATAAAGATAAATAAAGATATTCATGTGTACTATTAATAATGCAACATTTAAGGCTATAATACTAGATTTTTCCACTACAAAATGCATCAGGTCAAACTATAAGTTCCTTTCCTTGCAACCAATATAGGTTACAAGACAACATAATATAATCAAACCCATTAATATTGAATTTGGTATACAACTTTAAATATGCAAGTCAAATCTTTAGATCAATTTTCTTCAACATGAAGTTATATGCCACTGTTCTTGTCATACTTAATAACAAAGAATAAAATTTCTTCAAGGAATACACCCAAAGGTACAAAAAGTTATTTCTTCAAATCTATTTTTACACTTTCATAATAAACTGCCCTTGTGACTGCCCTTCTTAATCATAAATTTTTCCCTTGCAAATAGTCTCATAAGGATTGATTACTTGATAGTTCGGTGCAATGTTCAAGACAATCATAAGGATTTGTTCATGGAATTATCATCTTGTGATTTATTTCCCCTTCTTTGATAGTCTCCTTACTGCTCAGATTCATGGTGATAATCTGCCCTTTCCACTTGCTTTTGACTATGTGTGCCATGCCTCTGTTCTCTTATGTATTTGATTGAACTTAAGATCTCTCATAACCATTGGATTTCCTTCATATATCAAAACCTTCCTTTATATGTAAAAAGGATTTTCAAGGTTCCAAGAAGGATAAATCACAATCCATTAATTATTCTCCACACATGACATTCAATTTGGCTCATAGTATGAAGTTTTATCACAGTCATAAATGCTTTGACTGCTGCCCTACATTTGCTATTTGTACTTGTGCATTGGAATGATATTTATGTCTGTCCCTTTATTTACTCTATGCACCACATCCATTGATACCCTTTGATGGTGGCTTTTATTGTCATTATTATCTCCTTCAACAAACTCTTCCCTTTGTACTTTTGGCTATCATTAGGTTCTATGTACTATTGACCTGAGAAAATCTGCCTCTTTACATAACTATATCACCATATGACTGTTATTATCATTTTCAAAGATTTCTTTCTTAGCCTCAAGATCATTTTCCTTTGCATTCTATACATTGATCTTTGTGATGACAATCTTATCAATGACTCTTAGCATGATAAAGTGGTATTACTATCCTTCACATTCTTTGGGGCTCTCACTTTGTTGTTTGTTGTAAACTATGATTGTCCCTCTTTAATGTCTAAGACTATCCTCCTTGGTCAATACCTTTGACCACCATCAATTTCTTTACAACATTTCCCAATGCTCAAAACCTCTCATGTGACCTCTAATTTTTAAGCCTTTGCACGAATGATAGGACTATCCTCCATCTTTTCATTGTCGTGACCAATGCCTTTTTGACCTTGTGTGATGTCTCTAGGACTGTCATACTTTATGAGATTTTTTAAGACTTGACTATTGTCCTCTCTCATTTATGCATGGTGATCACTAATCTACCCATATGCCCATAAACTATGCATCTTTGGACTGTTGAATGTTTCTTTTGTCAACTCTTGTAGGGTTTCCTTGGCATAAAACACTTTGTTAGATGGTGGAATCCCCAAGAGAAAATTATCAAATGCAATGCATATTACACTGAGAGTTTGAATATTCAAGCTTTGAGGTCTCAATATCCAAAAAATTACAGATGTTAAGCAATTTCAAACTATTATCTGGATACTCATCAATCCATCAAATAATGATTTATAGTGTTGTTGAAGTCATCTTATTCCAACATTAATGGACTATCTTATAAATTTGTGATAGTCACCATTTGCTAGCTAGCTATCATCTACCACCTTCACTACCATCATACACTTGAAACCCCTTGCATTAAGCTAACTATCAGTTATCCTCACCATGTTGACTATATTTAGTGTGACAGTCCTATAATAACATCAATGAATGTCCTCAATTAATGCTTTGTGGTAGCTCTATTTATAAACCTTGAGGAATATTGCCTTTTGGTGACTATGCTTGAGGATCCTCTCATTATCCATCTTCAAAGGTTTTCTTTGTATTTTAAACTTTGAAAATTGTTTCCTTTTAATGGACTACCCTAATGAGGTTGATTGCCTTCTAGTATTTTCTTGTTTATTACTATATTGATGGACATGATCCCTTACTTAGCACAAACCTCTCTTGACTACCACTGTCTATTTGCTATATGATTGTCCTGATTTCCATTATTGATTGTCCTTTAAACTCAAACTTCTAACTATGATTATCAAGGCCTTTTTATTCCCCTTTTGTATTATGGTTAGCCATTGTATTCTTTATTAGGACTATCATGCCTAAAGGACTGCCTTGGACTGTCATTAACAAAAATCATTGGCACTTTATGCTTTATATTTGATCCATTGCACATTCATTGGTTTCCAATAAAGGGTCTCAATAAAAGGTCTTCATAAAACAACAATCACTATCTTCTTTTTAAATGAATGTCACCCTTCTAGATGATTGTCCTCTAAATTCTCATATTTGTCTAATCATTATTCCTGCCTATTGAAACCCTCATAAACTAAGACATTCAACACATCATGTTATTTGTTCTCTTCATTAGCACTGTCCTATATGCATGATGAATATCATGTGGTCTTTAAGGATGATTGTCCTTTCTCCTAGATTTGTGACTATGTTTATGCCCTTGTCTTGACATTGCCCTTAAAACCCTATTGCCTAGGCTTTGAAAGCATCTATTTATTTCATCTTTTAATTTCCCCAAACCATATGATCCTCAAGTTGCTCCTGTAGCATGCTACAACTTGAGAGGGTTTCAAATCGTATATTTTCCTTTCATGCCATTTCTTCATAATGCATTTGATACTCTCATAATACCAGAAACCATGGATGGAGGATTTGATTATACTAACCTCTATTTGGGTTCTTATTTATTCATCAATCATAATGTAACTTCCAGGTTATTTAGTTTTAGGGATTCACTGTATCTAAATCCCTTAAACACATATTTCTCTTTTCTTATTTTCACAATGCATCTAGCTTAAACCATAAAACCCCTAACTATTTATCAAAAGATCTCAAAGCTTCATTGCTAAAGGTTAACAAAGACCTTCTAGATCTTCATAAAATAGATGATTTCATAAATATAAAGGGTGTACCATTTAGAAACTGTAGTTTTTGGGCCTTGAATGCAAACTAAAATTTATCAAGCCCCTTCATGTGGGACTTGAGATGATGAATAACTCACTCACTACGTGCTCCTTCTTTTATTTTTTTCCATCCTTGTTGGCTCCTTTTACTCAGCATTCATCCATGTAGCTGCACAAACCCTAAAGCCCCTCCTTAGCATGAGCTTTCTTAGTTTTTCTTTCTCTCTTCTTCCATTTTTGGTGCCCACATTTTTGGAACCCATCTGAAGTTTAACTTCTCCTTGCTTTTCAACATGAGTCTTTCCTTAAACTTTTAACTTTGCATGACTCACTTTAATATCATACTGTCTAATTTTTATTTGTGTAACTAATTATTTAGTCATTTTTATTTGTGTGACTAATTATTTAGTCGTGTTTTTTACGTGAAGATCAAATTAGTCATTTATAGTTGTGTTGCAAAAAATTAGTAGAATTTAGTCATTTTTAATTGTTGTGACTAAATTTTTTAGTCACATAGTCATTTATTTGCCAAATTCTACTAGTGTAAGGATTATTTTAACCAATAAAGTAACTAGATAGAAATGTGACAGAGTTAATTGATTTATTTTCCTCTTATATTTTGAAGACATTCTCTTCAACAAATTATAAAGAAAACTTGGAACATTGACTTGTCTCTCATGATGTAAGTGACTAAGAAATTTGAAATGTATTATATATAATAGTGACTTTTTACCATCACAAAGTCAAATACCTAATGGTATGTGATGCTATAGAGGCCTAAAGCCAGGGTAAAGATAAACATTTTGTACCTTGAGAAGAGGAATCTAAGTTCTCACCCGGCAAGGAGAACTCATTTCTAGTTGCACGATGGAATCTACCCTTATTGGAAACTATTCCTAATTCCTTGGAAGCCCTAATACTTCTGCAATGGAAGCTTCTGATCCATCCACTCTCTTGAGCCCCTAAAAATTGTCTCATCATTCTAAAAAGTGCTAGCAAACTATTGGGTCATCAATTCATTAAATTTTGTGAATATGAGGAAGTAATCCAACCAGCCTACCTACTAGAAGATTGGAATACATTGTTTGTCCTATAGTAGCAAATTATGGGTTGATGGTTTTCTCCTCACTATGTCTCCTCCTATTATAATGCCTTAATTGAAGTTACTTTGTTTTGGCTATGTTCTGTTATATCACCCAATTCACCCAATTTTGTACTAGATACCTCTGCTTACTTCTAAACTTTTGAACTCTTTGTTTCCTCTTTGAGAATGGAAAAAAATCAAAATGGTAGAAAATTGGAAATAACTTAAAGATATGACCTTTGAATACCCCTCCCCCAACTGAAGGTGTTAGGTGCCCTTGATTAGAAAGTATAGAATGGTAGAGGGATAATTAGGTAAAAGTACAAAGTTCTATCACACTTTCGGCCAACTTATTGGCACAACTAATTTAAGTATTTCTAACAAAAAAACAATTTTGTTCAAACATACGATCTAGTAAGATTAATTCTAGCTAAGTTAGATATCTCCACAACTTTTCCAACTAAAATTGTTAGATAAATACATATGTAGCACCACTTTGAAGCCAATTTATCAAAAAAA
>VDFB02357948.1:102276-142615 GCA_007258455.2 Sequoia sempervirens
CTTGAGGTCTCTTTGGGTTGCGAAAGCCTTCCACAAGGGAAATCACTCTTAAGATTGTCAGAGGGGCCCACATCTTGGTACGTGGCGGCGTATCACAAACTTTTCTTGTAGGGATAAAATAAGCAGCTGTGAGCTGCGAAATGCTTCTGCAGGCTTTCTTTATTTTTTGGCAGGCCCTACCTTCTGCCAGGTGGCAACCCTTCGCAGCCTTTTCAACACAACAAGGAGGTGAACACTGCGGGCTGCGAAACACTGCCACGCGTCTTTCACACCCGATTCATGCGGCTTTCTCCCCACTTCAAGAAAGACCTCAGCCCCTTGAACACATGTCGCTTCTTCGCAATCTCTCGGCAGTAGTAAGAGGAATTCTCATTTGGGCAGCGACGGGCTGCCACGTGCCTTACACTGATCCTCGAAGCGGTGGATGGGCTGGCAGAGCAATACTATGCTATCGGGTGCTGCTCATCATGGTTCTTTAAAGTGGTGGATAGCACTTGTCGCCTTGAAGCTTGGCTGGGATCACTGCCATCATTATAAAGGGCGCGCCTGTACCTGAATATCCAGATTCTGTGTTTTAACTCATTGCCATTGTAACGGTATTGGAAATATTTTGATTCTAGCATCATTGCAGAAGATTGTGGGATCTTTTCTATTACAGCTTTCCAGAGCGGTGGGAGTTTTCTCTCTGGCTATATATATGCTCTCTCTATCAACCCAAAAAAAAAAAATGGTAGATAGATCCAAGAGTTTTAAGAAAAAGGATACTGGTTATAGCAAGAGACACCAGGCCTCTCTTATATGTTTATTTGCAAGAAACTTTCAGACTGTGCCAACTGTTTGGCCTTTCTGTTTTTCATGTATTGATTAAACTATAAACTATGCTTTTTATTGTCTTAAACATTTCATTTGATAGGACTTCTATATATTGAATGCAAGCTTGCTTATCTAAATCATGTATAAATGACTCTTCTTAGTGGTAAAGATGTATGCAATACTATTTTATGTCAATAAATGAATTATTTATGTTATACCTTTAAGTCTCCAATATTTTGGAACGTTATAACACCATTCAGGCCCTTAAATCTATGATTTATCATGCCCATTACCATATTTTGGTGCATTGCCCTAGATTAGACTTTCCTTCATTGTATTCATTTCCTTTTCCCTTTCCAAAACCCATTATAGAAGAAGCTGGCTTCTTTAAAATTCGTAGGTCACTCAGTTTGGCGCAAAGGGGTCCCCCTTGAACTGAGTTTCCCATAAGGCAAGCGTTATCTCAGTCAATTTTTTGGCCACAGTTATCTTGGAGGATTTTAGAATTCAAAGGATAATATTAATTTAGAAAGAACCAAGTTTTAATGAAATATTTTGTGTATAGGATGTTGTTGTGTAAATGTTTAATACATACATTTTCCAACAATGTTTAATTTTATTTAAATAAATTTTATAATATATATTCTAGGGTATTTATGTTACAAAAGTAATCAATAATATGTTTAGAAAAAAAACAATATCAAAGATTTATACTAAACCAATTGATTAATCAATTGTTGAGGATTACAACATTGCTACCCCTATGTCAAACAATAAACTAATTTAAAGTAGCTTCACATATTTTATCATAAAAACTGATACACATGATATTGAAAGATAAAATTTAATGGTTTTTTCAATCACTAATCTCAAAAAAACATATTAAAAAATTGTATTAACCTAGATAACCAATCATGATTCATTAAAAAATATTGGCATCCTTATTCACAATAAAAATCTGTCATAAAACATTCTTACATATATGATCACACAGAATGGAAAAAAAGAGTTAGATGATAAAATTTAAAGGGTTTCTACAAATAAAATATTTGTAAGACATATACAAAAATCAGATCAACCTAATAAACCAGATAAAATTTATGATTAAAACATTATCGTCCCCTATTTTAAAACTAAAACAATAAATTGAAAAAAAAATTGAGTGGAACCTGTTGGAACCTTCAAATTTTGCCAAAACTTGAAGGTGTTAGGATGAAAAGTTCGATTGCAACACCCAGAAACACAAGTGTAAAATACACTCTAGTGACCTACTTTGAAAAATCATAAAATGAATCCAGTATAGTTTCACACAAAATCACTTTGCAGATGTGTTCATCTACCATATGTAAGTATGCACACTAAGTTTTAGCTTCCTGCGATCAGTTTTGACAAGGTTTCGAAAGGTCAAGTTGGAGGGTCGTGCAAAGGTTTGCTGTCTATAGTCTTAAATCTGTTAAAGTAGCCATCTTTGGAGGACAATATTAAGCAATTGAAAGTTCATCATAACAAACCAATTGGTCATTTTGATTCTCCCCACCAAAATATTCCTTCATGCCAATTTTCAGGGCTTCAGGACATCATTTGGTATTTTTTCAAAATCAAATCCAAATAGATTTTACCCAGTTTGAACACTGTATTTCCAGAACAGCTACATAGAGGTCAACTTTGACACCCCATATTTTGCAAGGAAGAATTTTGGTGAAAAATCATTGTACACACATGTTCATGGATAATAAAAGAACCAATCCTCCAAGTTACAGCTTCCCAGAATCAGATTTAATATTTTTTCAAAGAGGCAAGTTGGAGGGTTTCAATTGAGCTTGATAGTGGTAATTTTAAGAAAATGCTAAGTAAACAACTTTGGGCATTTATAGTTTGCAATTCTGACAACATCATGAAAAACCGTTTGACGAGCATACTTTCTTATCACAACTCAACATGTATATTCATTTTCATGGTCATCGAAGGAGTTCTGATATGCTTTTTAATTATTTTGCGACTGCTCCCAGGCTAGATTGGCGCCCCAAAAAAGTTGCAAATTTTGAAATTCTAAGGATGACCCAGTTGGTGTTTTGGCCTTAAATGTCTCCAATTTCAATTTTGTTTCATTTTTCTCACTACATGCTCTAGTAGGGCCAGTTTACAAAGGAAGTACCTCGATTTGGAGAGTTGTTCAAAATACGTTAGAAACCCACTTCCAAAATAATTGATCATGGTCCCTTGCAAATTTTCATGGCTCCAAGATGCTTCATGTGCCCATGGTGAAATTACTTTGTTTGCTCTCCAATCGAAATTGAAAATTTTTCCTTAAATTCTAAAGTTTAAATGACAAATTTTTTAAACATTTGATATGTTTTAAAATGAATTTGGAACAACGTGTGGATATCCATCAAAGCATAATTGAAGGAGGATTTTTATCAAATTTGTAGTTCCAAGTACCCTGATAAACATATATATGGAAGCAAGACATATATTTAGTTGCAAGCTACAAAGTTCCTGCTGGTTCTTTTCACCGATTAATGAAATAATGAAGAAAGGTAGACCTCTCTTCCAAATTTTGTAGAAGAATATCAAGGAAATTACAGATTGAAGAAGCTCGATTAAATGAGTATTATTTGTGTGTACAAGCCCCTTAAGCGTCACCAATATGAAGGATTTGTATTGGAAATAAGTGGACTTCAAAGCAATTAAAGAGTGGAGACGTTGCAGTATATTAAGGTGAATATATCCATAGCAGGAGAAAGAAACCATGGTGGAGCACGGAGTAGGTGATGTTCAATACCTTGAAATTCAGAGATACTTGAGAAGGCGTGACTGCCATGTTACCTTTGACAAATAGATTGAACACGAAGTTCTTATTGGAAAGTGAACAGTCCATGATCTACAGCTTGGAGTGCATCAAATAATAAATATATTGAGACACCTTGAAGAAAATAATAAATGTCACATGGAAATAAGCATTTCATAGTGCTTTACTGGAAACATGTATGGTGGGTGAATGGTGGCACCCCCGCGTTCCCGCATGGGGTCTCAAATCTGTGCACAATAGAGTGGTAGGTCATCACATTCACACAAGCAAAGCCCATAACTAGTGTGGTATCATGGTGAAATCATAAAATAAAATCTTATTGCAATAAAATATGGTAAGTATTTTATGCTTGGGGGAATTTATTAAATCACAATATTTAATTGTTTTGGGAAAAATAATTTACCAAGGATACTTAAGGAATGCATGGGAATGTGGTGAAAGTATAATGGTTGTGGTGGTGCGGTAATGAAAGCTAATATACTTTACATATATTATAAAGGAAAGGAAACTATTTAATCACAATGTGATTAATGTGGGAGATTTCAATGTGATGAAAATATTTTTTACTAAGGAGTAGAATTTTTCACCAAAGGGAGTTATAAAGTGAATGTTTATTTTACCCATAGGAAGCATAAAGGGTAAAAAACATATAGAGTATTTGCACAGGAAGTGGAGAATTTTAATGGGATTAAAATGAAGGGTAATTATTTTACCCAAAGAAATAATTTATTAAATTTGGTGAAATTTTTCAACCAAGCAAGACATTACTTGGAAAATATTTTTACTAGAGGAGTTATAAGGCAGGTAATTATTTTTATTTTTGGGTGGAAATACAAAATTGGAAGTTTCCAGCAAAGGAGAACTATCACTATTATTATTATTTTTTTCACAAGAAGGAGATTAAAGTTAAAATATTTTAGTTTGCCGAGGGCAATTAATTAAAATATTCTATTTCACCAAATAATGAAGAGTTGCAACAAACGAGCATGCAAAGGGCCATAACCCTAAAAGAAGCAATGTATATATGTGAAATAAAATTGTATCATCAAGCATTAGAATCAGGGTTAGGTAGGGAATATAGATAATACTTTCAAAATGTTTTATACGGTGAAGACCATGATGCATATATAAATGTTGAGGAATGAAGATATTTGATTTTATGGCCTAATCTTGGTATCAACTGTTTGTTGGAATTATTCGATTATTTGGTTGTCTCCACTTTAATGATTCTTTGTTATTTAAATTGATATATCAAGTATATATTTAGTTTATCAATGCACATTTGTTGTATTTGTGTGATATGGTTAATTGGTTCTTTCGAGTAAAGATTAAATCCTTCTAGTCAATCACAGTAATTTGGAAGTGGTAATTGGATCAATAAGAAGAGTCATACAATTAGGTTTGTCAATCTGTCTCTAGTAGAGTTTGTCAACCATTTACCTGCATGTTTATACAAGTTATAAACCCATATTAGTGTGCCAAGTAGTTAGAGTTATTGCCATTATAGGTCACATTTTCTAGGTCTTCATTGGACTTCATTTACCCAACAAGGCACTGGTTCCGTACATTTCATCATTTAGTTTCATCCATTTTTTATTTTCTTACATTTGTTAACTGAACATATTAGATTTTACCTTGATATTGCTTATACAATTCATACCAAATTAAAATTTCATTTATCCACCCCAATTGCCATTGTGGATAGATTGTTTAGGAAAGAAACACACAATTCAAGTCTGCTTCATTCATATAGGTGCACCCGCCTAGGTCCGGTAGAGCCTAAAGAGCAGAAGGTTCAAATTCATCAGTTGGCCTTGTATGCTAGCCAAAAACGTTGTGAGAGCTTGGCAACCTCTCATGGTTTAAACCTGTGTTTTTGAGACCTAACAATTTGGTGACTCTACCGGGGACAAAAATTAGAAAATTCGGTTTCGGCCTATTCATTCATAGAGTCAATATAAATTTCACATTTGGAGTGAGGAGATTCCGTTGGGGGAAATCAAAAATAATTTCAAAAGAATCATTTACCTACTTTTGGAAAATTAGTGGTGACTCTGGAAAAAACTTGATGAAGAATACTTGGAACAATACAATTTCCAATCAAAATGGGTTGTCTTTGAAGTGTAAAAGGCCTTGTTTTCCTAGCCCACCCACCTCAATGCCCTACACACCACAGTCCAACCTATATTCGTTAACATCAATTTGCACCTAATGTGGAACCTGCAATCCATATTCAAAAGATAAGCCACAATCTTTTAAAAGAATTATGGCATAAGTTGACACAAAAAGGAATCTGGATACTCTCTCTTCAACAAAATGGTGAATATCTGTGTACAAATACCTATTAATTATAGGCCCAATACATCCATGTTTATTGAGCAGTTCGTGAAAGTATATTGGCATGATTCAATTCATTGGCCTAAGTCAATAAAACCAATCACTTTTGACCAAGTGGATGTGCTAATTGATATCATAGATAAGAAGAGGTATGAGGATGGTGTCAATCATATCATTGGTGAATATGTAGAGATTGATCAATCAATGCAGAAAAATATGGACTCTCTTGAAAATACGTATCAAAATCAGTAGCTTAAGGAGGAAGAAGATGAGTATGTACATACTCAAAGCCAAGACTCCATCACAAAATCAGAATGTGGAATTTCCCCTTTGATGCATTTCTTGACATAAGGAAATATGAAGGAGAAGATGAAAACTCTCTATACAACAAGATGACAAATATTTTTATGCAATTACCTTCTCATTGTAGGCCTACAAGGCACATGTTTGTTGCAGAGTTTGTAAGAGCATGAAAGCCTGAATCAATTTATTGGCCATAATCATCAAAGTAGCATGCCTTTGACCAAGTGAATAAATTTATTGATGCCATACATGGGACAAGGTATGTGGAAACTATCAATAATGAATCTAATAATTATATCATGGATGATCAAACAATGCAACAAACAAAGGAAATGTGTGCAATTAAGATTCCCAATGACAATTATTCAGATTTGGAAGATAATGATGATATGGAAGATCAACCATACATCTTGGATGAGGACTACAATGATGAAGGAGAGTTCATGGAAGATAGCTTTTATGAGAGCCAAGATGAAGAAAATGTAGAAGAAGTCAAAGAAGAAGAAAATCCACTTGGCAAAGAACACATGACATATCCATTTGTAGCTCACAACCATGAGGACATGATTGATGAACAAGAAGATTGCACACTTGAAATTGGTTTTGAAAATTTTTCAAAACCATTATATGATCAAATAATAGAAGGATCTCAAATGACATATTTCCAAGTTGGAATAGAAGGGGATTGTGTATCATGCCACAATGAAGAAGAGTTTGAGGACAATCATGTGAATCTTGATTTACAACAAGGAGATATTTTCAGCTCTTATGGAGATCAAGAAGAGGGAGAAATAGTAGAAGATATGGAAGAAGAAACATGTTCACTCAATAGTGAGCAAATTTCAGATTTTCTAACTCTTGAATATCAGAGATATGAACACAAGGATTATTCTAAAGTTTTGTGTCCAGTCTACATTTGCTTCGATAGTGAAAGTACTTTGTGTGATGATTCATATGACTTCATGTGCATTTCTCAAAGTGATGGAGAAACCTTTGAAGCTGATCAAGAATCTATATCTATTCAAGAGCAGATCTATGTGATTTAAATTTTTTTGGCTCATATAGAGAAGATATTTATTTGCATACCATGGATGATACAAACCCAACATTGATTGGTTCAGATATGCATGATAATGAAAATATGAATCAGAACTCGGTGTCATCTCTGAATGGTGATATGGAAGAGATGCAAAATGTTTTAGATTTGTTTGTCTCAAATAGTGTTGATATGACAGAGCTTTTAGATTTGTGTGAGAAGCATTCAAATGTTGAGATGAGTGAAATAGATGATCATGATTGTTTCTCTTCCCGTGAATATGAAAGTTGTATTTATTGGTTGCATAAATAGCCTCATAATGATTGCAAATTTCTTGTGCAAATCAATCTCAGCTATATGATGAACAATGAATGTTTTCAGCTTTCAAATCAACAAGGATTTCATGATGCATGACCCAGATCAGAATGGTGGAAGGAGTTGCAAGTATCTTTATGACAACAAAAATGGCAAGAAAGATGACATGAATACTTTCAAGGGGATTTCATTGAGCTCAAATCAAAATAAAATTTATGATAGAGGAAAGTATAGGCCTTTCTTTTTTGGTGGCCTTGGGCCATCATTTATGGTTTGAATTTCAGACCATAACAACTCAAAAGAAAAATGAAGTTTGATTTTGTTGCCAAAGGGGTGAAATAATTGGTCTGCTCTCCCAGAGACCTGGATTCTTGCTATGCCCATAGGGGGCATACATCCCCAGAAGGAGCCACTGTTGGAACCTTCCAAAATTTGAAGGTGTCATGATGAAAAGTTTGATTGCAACACCTAGAAACACAAGTGTAAAATACACTCCAATGACCTACTTTGAAAAATCATAAAATAAATCCAGTATAGTTTCACACAAAATCACTTTGTAGATGTGCTCATATACCATATGTAAGTATGTACGCTAATTTTTAGCTTCCTGCGATCATTTTTGACAAGGTTTCGAAAGGTCAAGTTGGAGGGTCTTGCAAAGGTTTGTTGTCTACAGAGTCTTAAATCTGCTAAAGTAGCCATCTTTGGAGGACAATATTAAGCAACTGAAAGTTCATCATGACAAAACAATTGGTGCTTTTGATTCTCCCCACCAAAATGTGCCTTCATGCGAATTTTTAGGGCTTCAAGACATCCTTTGGTATTTTTTCAAAATCAAATCCAAATAGATTTTACCCAGTTTGAACACTGTATTTCCAGAACAGCTACACAAAGGTCAACTTTGACACCCCATATTTTGCAAAGGAAGAAGTTTGGTGAAAAACCATTGTACACATGTTCATGGATCCTAAAAGAACCAGTCCTCCAAGTTACAGCTTCCCAGAATCAGATTTAATATTTTTTCAAAGAGGCAAGTTGGAGGGTTTCAATTGAGTTTGACAGTGGTAATTTTCAGAAAATGTTGAGTAAACAAATTTGGGCATTTATAGTTTTCAATTCTAACAACATCATGAAAAATCATTTGATGAGCATACTCTCCAATCACAACTCAACATGTGTTTTCATTTTCATGGTCGTCGGAGGAGTTCTGATATGCTTTTTAATTATTTTGCAACTGCTCCCGGGCTAGATTGGCGCCCCGAAAAAGTTGCAAATTTTGAAATTCTAAGGATGATCTAATTGGTGTTTTGGCCTCAAATGTCTCTAGTTTCAATTTCATTGGATTTTGAGGTCATTTGCTACATTATTTTAAAAATTCATATTTCTTACTACATGCTCTTATAGGGCCAGTTTACAAAGGAAGTACCTCAATTTCGCGAGCTGTTCAAAATCCGTCAGAAACCCACTTCCAAAATAATTGATCATGGTCCCTTGAAAAATTTTCATGGCTCTAGGATGCTTCGTGTTCCCATAGTGAAATTACTTTGTTTGCTCTCCAACTGAAATTGAAAAAAAAATCCTTAAATTCTAAAGTTTAAATGACAAATTTTTTAAAACATTTGATATGTTTAAAATGAATTTGGAACAGTGTGTGGATATCCATCAAAGCAGAATTGACGGAGGATTTTTATCAAATTTGTAGTTTCAAGTACCCTGATAAACATATATATGGAAGCAAGACATATATGTAGTTGCAAGCTACAAATTGCCTACTGGTTCTTTTCACCGATTAATGAAATAATGAAGAAAGGTAGAACTCTCTTCCAAATTTTGTAGAAGAATATTAGGGAAATTACAGATTGAAGAAGCTTCATTAAACAAGTATTATTTTTGTGTACAAGCCCCTTAAGCGTCACCAATATGAAGGATTTATATTGGAAATAAGTGGACTTCAAAGCAATTAAAGAGTGGAGACATTGTAGTATATTAAGGAGAATATATCCACAACAGGAGAAAGAAACCATGGTGGATCATGAAGCAGGTGATTTTCAATACCTTGAAATTCAAAGATACTTGAGAAGGTGTGACTGCCATGTTACCTTTAGCAAATGGATTGAACACAAAGTTTTTAAAGGAAAGTGAACAGTCCATGATCTACAGCTTGGAGTGCATCAAATAATAAATATATTGAGATTCCTTGAAGAAAATAATAAATTTCACATGGAAATAATCATTTCATAGTGCTTTAGCACACTAGAAACATGTATGGCAGGTGAATGGTGGCACCCCCGCGTTCCCGCGGGGGGTCTCAAATATGTGCGCGGTAGAGCAGTAGGTCACTGCATTCCCGCGAGCAAAGCCCAGAACTAGTGTGGTATCAGGGTGAAATCATAAAATAAAAGTTTATTGCAATAAAATGTGGTAAGTATTTTATGCTTGGGGGAATTTATTAAATCACAATATTTAATTGTTTTGGGAAAAATAATTTACCATTGATATGAGATTGAAAGCAATGCGAGAGAGCAGTACATATTGTGCCTTCCCCGCATTACCGCGGGTGTAACTGAAGGAATGTACGTGAATGCGGTGAAAATTTAATGGTTGCAGTGGTGCGGTAACGAAAGGTAATATACTTTACATATATTATAAAGGAAAGGAAACTATTTAATCGCAATGTGATTAATGCGGGAGATTTCAATGTGATGAAAATATTTTTTACTGAGTAGAATTTTTCACCAAAGGGAGTTATAAGGTGAATGTTTATTTTACCCAAAGGAAGCATCAAGGGTAAAAAACATATAGAGTATTTGCACGAGAAGTGGAGAATTTTAATGGGATTAAAAGGATGGGTAATTATTTTACCCAAAGAAATAATTTATTAAATTTGGTGAAAATTTTCAACCAAGTAAGACATTACTTGGAAAATATTTTTTACCAGAGGAGTTATAAGGCGGGTAATTGTTTTTATTTTTGGGTGGAAATACAAAATTGGAAGTTTCCAACAAACGAGAACTATCACTATTATTATTATTTTCACAAGAAGGAGATTAAAGTTAAAATATTTTAGTTTGCCGAGGGCAATTAATTAAAATATTCTATTTTTCCAAATAATGAAGAGTTGCAACAAACGGGCATGCAAAGGGTCATAACCCTAAAATAAGCAATGTATATATGTGAAATAAAATTGTATCATCAAGCATTAGAATCAGGGTTAGGTAGGGAATATACATAAAATACTTTCAAAATGTTTTATACTGTGAAGACCATGATGCATGTATAAATTTTGAGGAAGTCAATGAAGATATCTGATTTTGTGGCCTAATCTTGGTATCAACTGTTTGTTGGAATTATTCGATTATTTGGTTGTCTCCACTTTAATGCTTCTTTGTTATTTAAATTGATATATCAAGTATATATTTAGTTTATCAATGCACATTTGTTGTATTTGTGTGATATGATTAATTGGTTCTTATAAGTAAAGATTAAATCCTTCTAGTCAATCACAGTAATTTGGAAGTGTTAATTGGATCAATAAGAAGAGCCATATAATTAGGGTTGTCAATCTATCTCCAGTAGAGTTTGTCAACCATTTACCTACATGTTTATACAAGTTATAAACCTATATTAGTGTGTCAAGCAGTTAGAGTTATTGCCATTACAAGTCACATTTTCTAGGTCTTCATTGGACACCATTTACCCAACAAGGCACTGGTCTCATACATTTCATCATTTAGTTTCATCCATTTTTTTTTTTTTACATTTTTTAATTGAACATATTATATTTTACCTTGATATTGCTTATACAATCCATACCAAATTATAATTTCATTTATCCACTCCCAATTTCCATTGTGGATAGATTGTTTAGGGAAGAAACCCACAATTCAAGTCTGCTTCATTCACATAGGTGCACCCGCCTAGGTTTGGTTGAGCCTAAAGAGCAGAAGGTTCAAATTCATCATTTGGCCTTGTATGTTAGCCAAAAATGTTGTGAGAGCTTGACAACCTCTCGTGGTTTAAACCTGCATTTTTGAGACCTAACAAAACCAAGTTAGGGTTTCATTAAGAAAAGAGAGTTGAAATATATTTCTTCCATGTTTGATTCCTCATGTTAACCTACAACATAAATACTACAAAATGTTTTATTTTGCAAACAACAATCAAATGGAGGAAATCAAGAAATAACATTGCATGTGAAGAACAGTCTTCAAAGAGAAAATGGAAAAAAGTTGAGAAGACTCATCTTTAAGGTATCATAAGTAAGTTTAAAAATTAGTTTTTTAGTTATTTATTAATCACTACTTAATTAGTGTCTAGTTGCAATATTTTCATATTTTTGTTTGTTTTCTTTAGGTTTATAATTCATCTCTTCTTATAAGTTAATTCAAGAATACTCAAAAAAATTTATATATCATACATAAACATTAAGTCTTAATGTTCAACTCGAAATTGTAAGGTAATGAGTTTGATGAACTATTTTATTCATTTTTAAATTATCAAGAGATAAATAGACTTGATTCAAAATTATTTAAACATGTTTTGATATTAAAAAAAATATTGGGATGAGAATAAATTCTTCAAATTAAATCTTAGAATTGGTATAACTTTCAAATTTAACAAGTAATTTCATTGTCAGGTATACAAAATGAATTACATTGATTTTGTCTTCTTGGGTTATGAAATTAAATATTGTACATAAATAATTAAATAAACAGACATACTTAGATTTAACATTACTTAGATATTTTAATTTTGGAGAATTTTTATATGTAAATAAAAATAATAATTTCATGGAATGTCAGGGGTGTCAATGCCCCTAACAGAAAAGCTAAAATCAAGCAACAATTGGATGCTTGTGGAGGAGATATAGTAGTGTTGCAAGAAACAAAAACTTCAGATTCAACATACGAGATGACAATTCAAAAATGGAGATCATGGAAATTAGTACACTCTCCTGCTCAAGGTACCTTAGGAGGTCTCATCTCACTTTGGAATCCAAAAACAGTGGTAGTAGAACTGATTCAAAATGAGAAGAACTGGCAATTATTGAAAGTTGGGCATTTTGACCTGCAGTTATAGCCGGTAAATGTATATGCTCCAACTACTATAGGAGATAAAAAGCAACTTTGGGAGGCTATTACTGATATGCTGGATGGACTTTCAGACATGAAAGTTTTATTAACTGGAGACTTTAATACCATCACCAATTTGAAGGAAAAGAAAGGGAGTATTATACCTCCTCAAAGAGTTATGGATGATTTTGTAGCCTTCATTAAAGATAATGCATTAATGGACATTGTTCCACAGAATGGTAGTTTTACATGGACAAATCAAAGAAAAGGCTTCTTGCAAATTATAGAAAGATTGGACAAATTCCTAGCCTCTCCAAACTTGTTTACCCATAAGCAGTTTTTGTCTTCTCAAATCCTATCACTCTCAAGCTCAGATCATTTTTCTATTGACCTTAGCATTGAAGGAGATACTCCTAAGGCTCAAGGTAAATCTACATTCAAATTTCAAAAGATGTGGTTTAGACACCCCCAATTCATGGAAGTGTTGTAGCAATGGTGGGTGAGTGCGCCTTTCATTAGGGGTTCGAGGATGTTTCAGTTAAGCAAGAAATTAAGTCACATCAAAACACAGATCATGCATTGGAATAAGCATGTTTTTAAGAACATATTTTAAGAAAAAGAAAGGGTATTTAAGCAGTTGTCATAGATTAATGAACTTATAATCAAGAATGGGCTTGATGACATGACTTATGAATAGCAGAAGGGTTTGCAGGTGGAATGGGCTAAGATCATTCTTTCTATCCCAAAGCTCTGACCCATATTTTTTATGTTTCTTTAAAAACCCTAGTTAGAGTAGGTTTTAAATTCATGCTTGATCTTAGAACATCCGAAGCTCACACCAACAGGCCTCTTAATTACATCGCTACATTGACCATCGAGGGACATCTATACAGTTGAGAAACAACTATAAAGACCTTGGGAGCTAAGATATCCATGTGTTATCTTTCTCTTTCAGGAGAAACATAATAGCAATATTTTGTTTAACTGTTGTTGTGCCATTTGGAGCGTCAACAAAAGTTGGCGCTAGAAGGAGGGCACCTTGAGCAATTTTGGATCGTTGTGAGTTGGATTGGGTTAGGTCTTGGAAAACCCATCTCTAATGGGTAGCCCTTTGTATACACCGGGATTCTTCCATGAAATCCCTGGCCATCTGTATGATAGGCTTCCTTTATTTTTCCCTAACACTGGGCAAAATGCTTCTGAACATGTTGAAACTTGCAGGTGTATATTCATTTTTCTCCAGATTCAGCATCAGGATATCATCTGCCAGTTATTTGTCAAAACACTTCAAGGTATAGCTAGGCAATGGTATGATAATCTACCACCAGAATCTATTTATTCATGGATAGAATTGGAAATCTTGTTCTTAGATCAGTTTGATCCTCATACACTGCGCCCATTACATGAATTTGTAACTACAAAAAGGATACCATTAGAATACATCTATCAATTTAACCACAGATTTTTGTTCATTTATCAAAGGGTTCAATCTCTAGATTTGGTTGTTGATGATCATATACTGATAGAACATTACTATTGGGGTTTAAACCTTTCATTTGCAAAAAAAAGTTAGATGTTGTGGTAAGGCTACATCTTTGCATGATGCATTGAACAAAGCTCTCTTATTGGAACAATTTGGAGGTGACACTAGAAATTCAGATAACCAAACTCAGGGTTATAATCCTCTTGTGCTTGCAAACTACCATCATCTGCAGCCTTATGCCACTTCACCCACCATCCCTACCCAAGTGCAATCATTCTCACCAAGCAACTATGACCTCCCTAAGGTTCCAGGTACCACATTTTCTGACACCCTACATCAGGTCAATCGCACACAAGACCACTAGGAGAACTCATTCCTGCAAAATCCAATCACAGAGTTTAGTACTCCACTTGACAATGAAGTTATAACCGTATCATCTCTTTTCATTCATATTCCAAAGCATAGTCCATTACATCACAATGAAGTTGTGGATGAAACATTTGATGAGCAAGTATATAATTTTGATGACTTGTTTGGTAAAAAGCATGAAATGGATGTAAAGTTAGAGCATAATGAAAATCTCAAGATGGAATCTAGCTTTGTTGAAAATGTTAGTACTAACGATGGCTTTGAAGGAGATGAGGTATTAATATGGGATTGTTGTTATGAGAAATCAACAATATCTTCCAATGATTTAAACAACTCTTCTGATCAAGATCAGAATCAGGGTGATGAGGAATGGATAAAGGAACATGGTTCATGTTGGATTGATATCCCTTGTATGCAAAGTCGAATAAGGGAGAAATTAGAGGAGCTGGGAGATTTGAAACTATCAGAACTTGTTGGTCCAAGTGGATGTAGGATACATCGAACTGATCAACATTCTCAGATGGACTGCCATGTCTTCCTAGGAAGGATGGAGTTGTATTTCAAGCAACTGATCACTATTGAAGGAATACTTATGGAGGATCCTTGGAGTACGTATCCCCTCAATGAGGAGGATGAAACAACTAGCACACATGAAAAGGATAATCATTCCATCCAACATGATGAGAGTAACTGTGTGAAGAGGTTTAATTCTTCCCTATCTTTTGATGACCTTGATCCTTGCATTGAGATGGATTCAACAACTGATGAAACTCCTATACCTAGTGAGGGATTGATAGAAGTGGAGAATGGATTCATCGATGCATTCATAGATTCTTTCATGATGGGGAATGAGGAAGAAACACACTTTGATGGGTTAGTGCAAGAAGATCACTCTGCTGATTTAAGTAGTGAACGGGTTAAAACAGATAACACACTTCAAGATGAGATTGATAATGAATCTTATGGTCAAAGACAAGGAATTAAATTCCCAAATGAAATCTTAAGGGAAGTATTTCGAGTTGATGTGCAGATCAGCCAAGTGTTCCCTGAAGAAACTCATGACGGGGTACATTTGGATGAAGCAGGGGAATGCCAAGGAAGCAACCAAGAGGCTATCTCAGAAGTTGAGTCTCTTCAACATGACGAAGAGAATGAGACCAGGGAGTATTTTCTTGATTTTGATTTTGTTTACTCAAATGTGTTGTTGGAAGAAAGTCCTTTCTTAGCATCCATTAATCAATTTGATCTTAATACTGATAAATTTGATGCTGATTGGCATGTTCTTATCGATGATGTGCAGGAATATGAATTGGGAAAGGTCCTTCCTGACTTTGACCCCGTGCATTCAAATGAGTTCGGAGGAAATCCTTGTTCACCATGTGCTAGTATCCTTTACATCAATGGTGATAAGCTAGACGCAGATTCTCAAACCTTTGAGGGTGGCATGTTTCAAGAAAGTGTTGAAAGTAAGACTTCATCTCAAGAAATCTAGAATTTTTTTGACTTTATACCTGAGGTGAATACATGGATGTTGGTTAATGAATATCCCAAATGCAAGACAAACCTTGTTTCAGTGGTGTTCCATGAGCTGAGACCTCGAGAGGATGAATTCATACACCACAAGTCTGCATTAGTAACTAGAAATCTTCTGAATTAGGTGTTGTCCTTTCATTATCCTCTGTGTTTTAATAATTTTTAGTTTGATTATGACATTGGGGATAGTAAAACCTGTTTGTGGGTAAATCATGACATGGCTAAGAACCCACAACTGATAATATTTCAAGCTTTATGCCCTTAGAATGAACTTATTGCCTATAAACTTCATATTTCTGAGTATAAAGATAAATTTGCTAGGTTTAGAACTGTGCCTAGTAAGTTAAGATTGTTGCACATAATGAAAAATCAGTCAAGTCAATGTACAAATTTTTACAGTTTTGTGTTTATAAAGCTCATCTTTGGAGTTAGTTTAGGATTAGGATTGGTTAGTATTAGTTTTTGGTTTAGTTAGTTTTCTTTTGTTTTGTTGTTTTTTTTTCCCTGTCCTCTTGTTTCTTCTGTTTGTAAGTTGTTTATTTTTTTTTATTTATGTAAATAGTTTGCTCCTTTCTTTGTAAATAATTTGTTGTTTGTCTGTTTGTCCTTTCTTTCTGTCTTTCTGTTTCCTTTGTTCTTTTGGTTTCTATTTTTGTGTTGTTCTTTGGGGTTTCTCTGTTTCTTTCCATCTTGAAATGGTGGGCTGTTATCTGATGCATACTCTGGTTGATAGGAGAGAAGTGGTTTAGATATTTTCACGTTTTTGATTGGATGATTTTCTCCTAAATTCGTTGTTTCATGCTTATTGTCAATAAGAGTTGTGGAAAGTTCTGAAAACAAGGTATAAAGTAAATAACCTTCATTAGCTCCCTCTGAATCTGTCACAAATCATTAAGATCATCTCCTCTTGTAATGGTATATTTGTCCTAGGATGATAGTGTTGTAAGATTTGAGTGAAAAATCTGATCTCCCAAGTGTTGTTATGAGGTCCATGGTAGTTTTCAACCCAGAACAGATGTTAAACATCTAAAATATTGAAAAAAATTGAATGAAATATCTGAAACTCTATGAGAAAACAAAAGAGAGAACTATTTAAAAGGGAATGATGATTCAATATGAATGGGTGATTCAGTATCTACTGGGGCTATGGGCCTTTGGTAGTAGAGAAATGTTGTGAGAACTAGAATTATCTCCATTCGGGGCTATGGACGCCTGACTGGCAGTGGAGCAATGCCTAGGATATCATTACACGATAGCTAAAAGGAATCAACTTATGTAGCTCAAATCTTGCACATTGTTGTTCGAAAGATGAAGAAAACTTTATAAAAGAGTGATGCACAATCAAGCACACATAGATTCAGGAGTAGCCAATGATGATTTACATTTGAGATCCTAGCTCAACCTTGGTTGCTAAAACTGACCCAACGGGAGTTGTGATGTTCATGAACCAGGAGTTCTGGGTAGCTGAATCCTTCAGTTTCATGAAAATGGTTAAACCATTTTCCCAGCCGAGTCGCCATTTGTTATGCCTTGCATAACCACCCCATTTTGATCTAGAACAAAATGGGTCCCCCCTTCTTTTACTTGTTTTTATTGCTTTTGGTTACTTGCTTTCCTCTTGGGAGTTCTTTTGTTTTCTGCCTGGGTTTGTCTTCTTGTTTTGTCAAATCTTGGTTCTGTTTCAGCTTGAGTTGGTTTTCTTCTTGCTAAGTACTGAATCACATTTATAGACAATAGTGTATCTTAGGATAATATATCTTATGTGCTTCTGAGGACTGATGGGGACTCTGTTTTGCAGGATCAAATCACACACATGATGATATTTGCCAAGGGAGCTCAGTTGGAATGCATTCCTCAATCTAGTTGGTCATAATTTTCCTCTAAGAAGAAAGTCAGCAAGACCTTGCAGATGTCTTGCCGACTACCAGTGCATTTGGTTAATAGGCTTCTATGTTTCCTAGCAGCAAGACCTCAAGGATGTCACAACGATTGGAATTCACATGCAGATACCTATCGGCAAGGCATCAATCATCGTCCCAGCGACTAGGAGTTTCCCATCGGCATGAGAGTCTCCTACAGAGAAAATTATTGGCGAGATCTTTGTGTCTCACCGACCGGCGGAAGAGGGAAGCACATATCGGCCGGAGATCTTCCTTCGGTGAGAAGTCTCGGTGACCTCTTGAAGTCTCACCGATGGCTGTTAGTCTCACCAAGGGGATTGTGCCCTTGATGTAATATTTTGAATTCGGTATGAGGTCCTCATGACCCAGCAGGCTCTCGCCGAAAGAAATTTGAGCTCGGTGAGAAAAGAGGAGATCAACATGAAGTCTCACCAACAGGGTAGACTCTTGCTGATAAGAACGAGCCAAAGATTGATGTTCACCATGAGGTCTCACCGACATGAAGGAAGTCTAGCCGAAGAGGGTGTCATCAGGGAAACAAGGTCCCGCTCGCTGTAATCTCCTGTCGAACAAGTAAGGTCTCATTGAAATGAAAAGAGCTCGGGGAGAATCAATGAATTCGCTGAAACAAAATGATATCACCATAAGTTTTCCCGATAGAGGAAGGTCCCACCAAAGGTCTAAGCTCGACAATAATTTTTCCTTCGGCAGAATGTCTGGCTGAAATGAAAAGGTCTTACTGAAGGGTTAGTCTTCGATATGACATGAAGGGCTCGGGGAAAGGTCTCCCCGATGTGGGATTGTCTCACCGACATGAAATAGAGGCATCAGCGGAGGGGGGGTTCCATCGCCATAAGGTCTCGGTGAGATCTTTATGTCTCGCTGAAATAAATTTGAGTTCGGAAGGAGCTCCCCAAAGGACTAAGGGGGCTCGGCATAACGTCTGACCGACAACGAGGAATATTTTCGAAACAAAGTGAGCCCGACAAGAATAAAGAGAATTCAATGAAAGGTCTTGGCGAAGGGAGCTGGTCTGGCCAATAAAAATGAGCGAGTGGGGAGAAAAGAGGAAGTCACTGGTAGGTCTGGGTGACTACACCAGAGTCTTTCTGAAGTGGAAGGAGTTCGAGCTCAAGGAGAAAAGAAGAAGTCACCATGAAGTCTCACCAACCTGGTAGGGTCTTGCCGATACAGAATGTGCTAGCCGAAGAGAGAGGGGCTTCGCCATGAGGTCATACCGACTAGCAACGGTCTTGCCAATGGTCTTTGTGGGCTTGGTATAACTTCTACAGCTCGCTGAAAGGTCTTGCCAACTGTCGCCCGCTACGCCAATAGTTGCTAGAAGAGATATAGTCGCATCGGGGATACATTATTAGTGTCTCACAGACATACGACTCAATGTGGACCACCTTTGACCACCCAAAAATCTTGCGTGGCCTACATTCCACCAATCAGGAGAAGCTAAGAGGGCTAACCGGCAACAATTTGACCGATTGACTATTCCTATGAGGGAAACCTGTAGGATACAAACAACATGGACTCTATCTGAGATCACGAGCTGATGGATCGACTCGGGAAAGATGTGTTCAAATCTAAAGGGAGGCCAGATGATGTTTCCAAGAATTGGTCAACATGTAAGAGGGGTCTGGAACATGAAGAAGGCCGAAAGGGGGGGAGTAACCATGACTCACAAGGACAGCTATAGTGACCACTGACAAAGATAGATCATTATTAATGGTGATATTCTAGAGCATTCAAGGCGGCCTTGATGGAGTCCAAAGATGGACATGAAGGCCTAGAGTTAAGGCTGTAATATTAAAAGATCTACAGATCATTCCCAGAACAATCTTTCATCAACATGGACAACAAGGCTTCACATTGAATGCAACATTGACTCTCTTCAAAAATATCTAAGGGCCCACCCTCCTATAGATAGTAGATATTTTGTAAACCCTAATACAGGGGACATCACATTCTTTTTGACCTACAGTCTATAGATATGGCATTCTGGCCTCTTTGTAAAGGTTAGAACTGGTAGAGTAGAAAGGTTAGAAAGTGGTAGATAGAGAACTTCTAGTTGGTAGTCAGTAGAAGTAGGAGCAGAACTTGTAGAGAGGAACTGTTAGTTACAAGTTAGATTAAGTAGAAGACTAATGTATCTTTCAGTTTTCTTAGTTTAAATGAAAACAATTTGGAGCCACAGATTTTCTGTATACTGGTGATTGTGCCAGATTTGTAAATGTTGCTTATCTGTCTCACTAACAGTAGAAGCAACCAGATCTTAATCTACTTCATGTTGTGTTCCAAAATGGTGTTTGTCTTGAATTAATCATCTGATTTAAGAATCTTTCAAGGAATGAAGTTTGATTTTTATGTTTTATTTAAATGGTAACTTGCAATCTATTGTTGAAATCAGCACTGTGAATGAATGAAATTGTGTGTTAGTCACAAGTTAATTTTTTTCTATAGTTTTAGTTAGGAATTCCTTGGAAGGTGACAGGTCTGGTTAATTCAGATGAATTATCATTCTTTCTGTCCCAAAAGCTTTGACCCATCTTTTTATGTTTCTTTAAAAACCCCTGGTTAGAGTAGGTTTTAAATTCATGCTTGATCTTAGAACGATCCAGAAGCTCACACCAGTAGGCCCCTTGAACATTACTGCTACATTGACCACTGAGGGACATGAACATGGTTGAGAACCAACTATAAAGACCTTGGGAGCTAAGATATCCATGTGTTATCTTTCTCTTTTAGGAGAAACATAATAGCAATATCCTATTTAACTGTTGATGTGCCATTTGGAGCATCAACAGTATGGCATATGTATCAAAAACCAAATTTGAAGTGGTGTTCCCTAATGCACACTAAATATATGGATGATGACAACCTAGCCACAATTTTAACTATCTCAAATCCACCCTTTGGTTCAGTCATGTGGAATTTTTTGGTAGCTTGTAGGGAGGTTATTATTCCATATCTAACTTGGGAAGTTCATAATGCGGAAAGCACACAATTCTAGAAAGATTCTTGGAATGGATTCCCCCCATTGGTTTCAAATAAAGACTTCCAGTTTAGCAAGTTGCCTCAGCCTTATGGGGCAGTAAATTGAAGGACTATGTTGAAAGAGTTGAGCATTCTTTAGGGAAATTTGTTTGGAAAGTCTTGAGGAGTTCACTTTTAACACCTAATCAGGAAAATATGTTTTACACAGTGTTACAAGAGAGGATTGTGTATTTGTTAGGAGGATTAGATAAACTAATTTGGGCACCTTCTAAGGATGGGAGCTACATAGTAAAATAAGGTTACAAGTCTCTTACAACAAATGTGGTTCAAAATCAGTCTCATAAAGCATACTCATTTTGTTGGAATTCGATGATTTCGCCTAAGGCAGGAAGTTTTACATGGCTTTCCCTTCTCAAAAGAATTCTAACAAGCGACAGGCTAAGTAAGTTAGGATTTGTGGAACCTTTCAAGTGTGTGCTTTGTCAAAAAGTTAATGAATATGTAGACCATCTTTTTGTGGAGTGTGAGTGGGCTCAAGAATGTTGGAAGTTCATTAAATGCAAGTTGAATGTGTCTTTTCCATTGCCTTCTTCTTTATGGGATTTGTTTATTGCTTAGCTAATATTTTTCAAAACCTCTTTCTTTGCCTACATATGGAGAGTTGTTCCTCCTCTTGTAATCTATAGTTTGTGGTGGGAAAGAAACAAATGAATCTTTAGACAACAATCCCAAATGATCAATCAGATTAAGAATAAGATTGAACAATCAATCTCAGAATTAGTTAACTCTTTTGTTCAAACTCATAAGAATGTTTTTTTCATTGTTCACAAGCTGGGATAATTGGCTTCTTCAAAATTGGGAATCCATATCTTTTCCTTTCAAAGGTAATCAAATGGTTGCCTTGTAGTAAAAAATTGATAGAAGACAGGTCTAATGACAACCTCCTACAAAAGAATTTTTGAAGCTTAATTTTGATGGTTCTTCAAGAGGAAACCCAGGTGTATCGGGTATAGCAATAGTTATTAGGGATTGGAAAGGCACTATGTTAGCAGTTAAAGTTGTTCATTTGATAAATATCACTAATAACATAGTAGAGGGTCAAGCAGTGCTTCAAGGTTTGTAGCTAGCAAAATCCATGAATATTCACAAGTTGCACATTGAAGGTAATTCTCTAATTGTAATAAATGCTTGTAAAGAAAAATCCATTCACAATTGGAGACTTTGGTATATTTTGGAGAATGCTTGGAAAATAATGGACTCTTTTCTAGAAGTGAAAACTTCACACACATACAAAGAAGGTAACAAACTGGCTGATAGGGTGGAAAATATGGGATGTGATGGTCAAAACTTTGAGATAGTATGACATTGAAAGATTACAAAGTTTTTTCCTCAATTGCTAGAACTTGCAAGTTTCGAAGGTAATTAAAACATACCTTTGCATCTAAATAGGGCATGGTGATATAAAAGTGGGTGATATGCATGACAAAGCTTGTTGAGTTGGCCTAGTAGCTAGGATGGGAAATGTTGAGTCATCTTGCACAATTCAGCTGATTTACAATTGATGATACATTTGGCTGGCAACAATATTAATAAATGATTAATGATTACAATGTTATTGTCACCAGCACACCGGTGGATTTGAAAGGCAATACTCCAAATATGCTTATGGCAGTCATGCCCAATATTGGACATGTGTTGCTTGCATCAATTTTTTTCTTAATGTTTGTTGTCTTGCAGGTACACAAAACTATGATGTTTAGGAGTGTGACATAGAAAGAGGAGATGGGAGAGAAAGCTTCGCATGAGCCATTTCAAGTTTTCATCTGTGGGGAATTTAATGGGCTCACCTTCGCATGAGAACAAATAATCCTTTCTAATTACAAACAAGATTTGCACATGTCTTATTAGTTATAAAGGGAGGTGGTTGTTAAGTAGCATTCATTTGAAGGCTTGTGTTATATCATTATGTGAAGTAGTCTGCATGTGGAGAGGTGGCAAGATGGCTTTCAAACCCTGGAACTATAGAGTACATATGGTGGTGCAACCATGAGAGTTTCCTTAAATGAAGAGTATTTATCCCATGACTGTTTGAAGGTGGTGTTTAATTTGAATTGCCCCAGGGTTGAGGAAGTTGTTTGCACAGTGCTTGGTGTGGAGGTGGCAAGCTTGCGTGCAAGTCGAATCATCTTTCCTTCATAGGTGCTCTCTATTTTTCTGTCAAATATAATAGATTTGTTGTAATCTTATAGGGAGCTAGTTTTAATTGCAAAGCAATTTTTCAAACCCCAATTTCTTCAAAATAATGCTTTGTTAACTACAACCCAAAGCTATAATGTTTTTTCTAGGGATGGGGATATAGGAGGCTTGTTTCCAAGGGACTTTATCACACACCATCATGGGTTTGAAAAATTTATGATTTCATCAGATTGGCTCTGCAATACAATAGTGATAGTAGATTATTGAATGCATTAAGGAAGAATTGTCGTAGGGTTTCTGTGAACATGGATATGGCCATAAAGGAAAAGTATTACACTATCTCCTTCCTCAAATCTCACTCCCCACATTCCCCCATTAGTCTTGTTGGGAAGAAGAGTCAAGGGTTTTCTTCAGGCCCAAATGCAGGTCATGTAGAGGGGGAGGTAGCTCGTGGTAATGCAGTTAATGTGAACACGAGAGGAAAGAGACTAATCACTCACTCATGACTAGCTTGGGGAAATCAACAAGACAATTCTCTACATGTAGGTTATGGATCTTGTATGTGTGGGGAGCAGGTTATTTTTTTTCTAGCTATAGAAGGTGGTCCTATTGCCCATGACAACCAAGTCCTGGAGATTGAGGAAGCTCAAGATGAAAATTTTGTGTAGGTGGTTCGTAGGGTATAATAGTGAAGTTTTTTTTTTAAATTGAAAATTTTCCATATTCCTGGGTCTGCTGATTTGATGGAAGGTGGATATAAATTTTTTTCCATGCTTTCTTCTAATGATATGCAAACAACATGATGGCAATCTTAAGAATTTTGATCTCCTGTGCACTATAATGATGTTTAAAAGAATAGCTTAGGGGAAATTTTGGATTTTACAAATCCATATGATATTACATGCAATCATATGTACTATTGGCCTCCTACAGTTATTTCATAACTAAGCCTTTACAACCATGATTCAGAGACTGTACATCTAACTTGAATAGCTATTCAATCATCATTAAGGTGCATTTAACTTGTCAGCCTAGGGACATGAACTTGAAATGGGTCAGCACAGTATGTGCACTAGGGGCTCAAGTAGTCATTGCACTCTACAACTAAGAAACACAATACTGAAAGTAAATTGCTTAAAATCAAATGAAGCAAATAAACCAACAACTTGAAATGTAGAGCAAGATTAAAAATCTGAGCGACAAACATGAGACTACTCTATTTGTTTTGGCTGCATGAACAGTCACATAATGGAATTCTAGTGGCTCCAAGAATAGTTGATGTTAGATTTATAACTAATTAATAAACAACAAGTAATACTAAACTAATGCTAAACTAAGAAGATAGATTACTCACCAAGTGGGACCCCTTGGATAAGTATCCTCTAAACTAACAAGAACTCAGATGCTCAAACTCATAACTTTATTTTATTCACTGTAAATCATGCGTACAAAGAGTAATGTATATGTATTACTGAAACTGGAGAATGAGAGTACAATGTCATATTGTGCAACCTCCTGAAGAAGGAGCATCATATCATTATTTTTACTATAGCTAAACAAGGCAGTCAACTCCATGACTAGGAGGATGCCATTTAGGGAAAACAGGGGAAAGTGGAGCAATGGTGGTTACCCATGCATGGAATTTGGTCAGACATGCAAGTCAAGTGCAGATCAAGCACAACAGTAATGCCCATGCATGCTCAATCATTAAGGTCCACTACAAGGTGGCTATGTTCAGTTGCATGAAGAATCTTTGTTGTTGGCTACCTTTGAATTGGAGTGATTTCTCAGCTGGACGTTATGGTGCATACGCAACTAGCGGTGTCTTCCTCAACTTGGCATATTAAATCTACATGTCAAGGTCAATATGCATAATAACTACACATCTATAACCACTCTAAGAAACATTAATTAATCACATGCAAAATCAATATAGATGACTCACATATTATGCCAAATATCATTAAAGCTTGCAGAGATAGGGTAATATCAAATGTCAATGGTTTGAGGGAAACATTATTCCAATAACAACACTTAAGTATTAAATTCCCTGACATTTGAGAGAAAATAGACTATAGGTTCTACCCAAGACTAGACCAAAAACTAGGCTCATCACTCCCCCCAACCTAACATTTTGTTGGTCCTCCAGTAGGGGAAGAGTTGTTCTTTTGCCTTGTCAAAGTTCTGAAATTTGCAACTGAGAGTTGTACAACATCAATGGCTGCAGTACATGAGTCAGGGTCCCAATAGAATCCTCTCAATCTATCAAACTTGTTCCATATATGCCTCTCTACGACAATGTCATACTGGTAGAATCTGAAATTTGGCACGGACCACATTAGCATGGGTGGCTGAAAAGTCAGGGGAAGCCAATGTCGTCCCTAAGTTCTCCCAATATAAATATGTCTCTTAATTATTTTTAATGTTGTATCATAATTGTGGATGTCATGAGGCTCAACCTATTTTAGATCATTAGTTAAACTATTCCATCTTTTTGATAAACATCTCCTCACGGTTCCCTCCTTTGTTGTTTTTACCTCATACTTAGTGTAAACTACCTCAGTCCAAGGCATAATCCTATTGCCATAACTTGGTTTGAGTAGCATTCTATGTCATTCTCTGTAAATATCCCTTGGGTTGCTTGATTAAGCTCTAACAGGTAGAGGGGCATCAAACTCCAATTTCTCTACATTCTAGAATCTTTGGTGCCAAAGCTACCATATCATCTACCTTCTGCTTCAGGGTGGAAATTTTTGCATCTTCATCCTCAATCCCTTCATCCTTCTTTTGAATTTCCTCCTTCAACTTCCATTTTTCCTTTTTCCATTCTTCCTCCCTTCTTTGTATTTCTCTCCATAAATTCAAAATTGATGCATGTATTGTAAAACTAGGAGGATTATGAATGCCTACTTGTCTTTTTGTTGATGGTGGCTCCTCATATATAACTATTTACATGGACTCAGGCTGTCCCATTATCTCTGGTTGTAAGGGTATTGTTTCTTCTTCCTTTTGTTGCAGGGACTCTTGTTCTTGTTGTGGTTGTAGGAACTCCTACTTCGATTTTGGTTGTTGCTATAGGACTTCATGTTGCAGGACCTCTTCCATTCGGATTTCAAATCAGCTCATTTTAAAATTTCTGACATAGCCTAATATGATTTGACACATGGACAATAAGTTCACAAAATATTTGCATCTTTTTCATTCCCCTCCCCCCAACCTAAATTTGGACATGTTTCCACACATGTGAGATGGGAGTGGCAATTGGTAGGCAATGATGGCATTTATGTGAATACCTATACTAACGTACAATGATTAAATGAACACACTTTAAAAGATGATTAAAGATAGAAATTAATATGCACATACCTGAATGTGTGGAAGATTTTCTGCAAAGATCATAGATAAAGTAACACTTGCCTTGCTGGAAAATGAATTGAGCAATAAATGAAGATGAGGTGGAATGAAGTGATGGAAGAGAGAGAAAGGTGGTGATGGATGGGTGGATGGGTGGATGATGGAGAAATGGGCTTCCACGTAAGTGAAAGTCTTTATTATGAAAAGTATGTACCTCAATTAGGTTGAAGGAGGGACACTAGGTCAACCGCCTTCAGCTGTAGGAAGCTCTGAGTGTTGGATGAATTGTTGCAGGAACTCTTCTTTAAAGCTGGTTTATGGTATAAACTGAGGTGTTGACCATTGACAAGTAATTTGAACCTGATAGGGTCAATGGTGGTGAGTTAAATAGATCCATTAGGAAAGACCTCAGTAACTTCGTATGGTCCTAGCCACCTTGTCTGCAATTTTCTTGCATTGTCCAAGTATCTTGAATCATAGAGCAAAGTTCAATCTCATGGTTTTAACTTCTTGTCCTTGATAAATTTTTCATGCCACTTGATTCGTTGATTTTGTACTACTTCTGTATGTTGTAGGGCTTCTCTTCTTATCTCATTCAAAGCATTTAGCTGCATGATTCTTTCTCTCTGAGCTTTAGAAATATCCATTCCTAAATCCACTGCAGTTCATAGAGTTTTATGTTCAAATTCAATTAGCATCATTGTTGTCTTTCCATATAGTAACTCAAATGGGGTGAAGCTTGTAGTTGTTTTCCATGTTGTCCTATAGGCCCAAACAACTTCTGGTAATCTGTTTGCCCTATCTTTCTTATGGATAGCTACTGTTTTACTCAGAATGGCTTCAATATCTCTATTTGTCACTTCAACTTGGCCATTAGCCTGGGGGTGATAAGGAGTAGACTTTTTGTGCCTTATATTATATGTTTGATTCTAGTGCTTCATACTATTTTTATCTCCCCATCCTTGCAGTGATTTTTTCTTGTAATACTCAGGAAAAAATTATAAGTGGTAGGTTTAAATTAGCTACTAGTGCTAAGGTGGTTGTGGACTCCCCTGTGCATGGTCATCAAGTGTGTTATCTTAGAAAAATTCACAACCACCATAACCCCAGTATCCCACTTTGGTATCCTACAATAATGTGCTTCATATGGATTGGTTAGAGGCTCACTGCTACTGATTGTTAGTATAATCTAATAGAGTATGGTTGATCTTGGTTATGAGTAAGTGATTTTAGTGGCTAATATCTTCATGAATTGGCTAATATTTGAAATTTGGAAATTAAAAATTGGCTAATAGTTTGAGCTATAACGTGACTTGGATCGCCATATTTTAACAAAAAAATATTTTTCTTATTTAAATTGCCAAAGCATTTATTTTATTATAATTTCTATGTAAAAAGTTTGCCATAATATTCGATAAATGATTAGATTACATTTTCCTATATTTTATATGTTATAGTAGAAATCTATATTAATTTTCTAATAGTATATCATAATTATTAGTTTATTTAGGGCCATATTTCTAATATTTAATTTCCAATTGATTTACAATATAATCTAATGGTCCTAGTTGTATTATGTGAGGTAAAATGTACCTGTGATCTGTAATGCTTATGGGGCCTTAAATAGCTTTTGGATCATTGATCTTCTAAGATCAATGATCCAAAAGAAATTTTAGGTCCCATGAGCATTACAAATCATAGGTACTTTACCTGATTAAATACAACAAGAGTCGTTAGATTATATTTTAAATCAATAATGGTAAGTAAATATTATAGTCTACCCCTTAAACCCATCAATAATTTCCACCCTCAAGCCCCTAATTTTCCATAATAAAAAAATTAGATTGGAAGGTTACACCATCATAATTAATGCATTTTATTATTATTTTCCAAGATTTGCCAATATTTTCTACAAAAAATAGTGATGTAAGAAAAATCCAATAAAGTTAATATTTTTTCCAAAAAAATGAAAGATTTGCCTATAAAACTTAAATATTTTTTCCCAAAAAAATGAAAGATTCACTAGGATTTAATATCTTTTTTAGAGTTCTTAAAGTTATCACTAATGAGTAGAGTTAGTAGTGCTGCAAATTCTCATATCACTTCACATGATTACGACCATGCAATTTAAATAGAACATTAAAAAGGGGTGTCAATTGTTTGCTATCTTAGTGAGTGATATGTTAGAGGATGAGTGACATGAGGTGTCTCTTAATGATCACCCCCTTACAATTTTTTTCAATGTTTTCAAGTGATATTCCTAGTATGATACCAAAGAAAGATGTAGATTTTTGTATTAATCTTGTTCTAGGGGCAAAGCCCATCTCTTGTGTGCCATATTGTATGATCACTTAGGATCTCAATGAGATGTGTTTTAAATTGGAAGATATGTTGTAGAAGGATCATATTCATCTGTATACCCTAGGGGTGTACCAATTATCTTTGTAAAAAAAGGATAGATCTTTTCCCTTGTGCATTGATTATTAGCAGTTGAATAAGGTGGTCATGAGGAATCAATATCTTTTGTTGAGGATTGATTATTTGTTTGTCTAGACAAAGAGAGATAGAGTATTCTCTAAGATTGACCTAAAGTCTAGATACCAACAAATTTTCATTTTTGAGGTGAACATTCATGGAACAATATTTTTTGCTCATTATGGACACTACGAGCTCATGGTAGTTTCATTCAATTTTATGAATGTTCCTTCAATATTTATGATTCTAACAAATGTAGTATTGTATAATCATCTAGATCCATTTTTCTTATATTTCTAGATGATATTTTGATTTATTTTAGGATATGGAAGAGCATAAATTCTAGTTGCACTAGGTTTTTAGGTTTTTGTGTGAGAATCATCTTTATGGAAACTTGGAAAAGTGTTGACTATTTCAATCAAATCCTTCAGTATTTATGATTCTAAAAAATGGAGTATTCTATAATTATCTAGATCCATTTTTCTTATGTTTCTAGATGACAATTTTATTTATTTTAGGATAATGGAAGAGCATAAAGTCCACATGCACTAGGTTCTTAGGTGTTTGTGTGAGAATCATCTTTATGGAAACTTGGAAAAGTGTTGATTCTTTCAATCAAAGGTAAATTACTTTAATCGTGTTATATTTGGAGAAGGATCTTAGTTGATACCTCAGGTATTCAAGCTATTTTGGATTGGCCAACAGTCATAAATATTTTTGAGGTTTGTAATTTCATGGGATTGGAAGGTTATTATAACATATTTTTTAAGGACTTATCTAGAGTGGATTGCTTCTTTTCAAATAAAATAGATGAATTTTGTGTTGGGAAAATATGTCTCAACCTTGCAATTATATAAGGTTTATTGTTGATAGGATGTATTTAAGATAACTATGCTAGTTACACTAATAGGTGTAATCTACTGTGGGAGCACGAGTTGGAGCAAAATGTGAGTTTGTTAAAAAAATCATTTAAAATATATTAAATTACCAACTACATTAAATTAAAAATATATTGTAAATCTAGACCATTCATCATTAGGTCTCAGATCCGATGGTAGATATTTTCTTGGCTTGTTTTTCCCTAGAAGGTAACCCTATTTTATGACGGTGTTGTATTATAGCTAGGTAGTGTGTGATGTATTATAAGAGTCCTGATAGCAACTGCTGCCTTGTGATCTCCGGGCAGTGATACTCCTATGAGTAGCTTGCTCAAAGTAAATTATATTAAAATTTATGATTTTCAAATATAGCCAAAGCTTTGATTATGGGTTTTTCTCTCTAAAAGGGTTTTTCCACATACAAACTGTACTTCCGCCAATGCGATTACATTTTATTTATGCTTAATTTTGTAAATCCATAAAACATTCTACTTGCATTATTCTCATCTCAAGATTAGTGTAGGAAGTTGTTCCACTACCTTATCTTCCTTACAAGTGGTATCAGAGCCTGATCACCTTTGGTTTCAGTTGTGGTTTGTTGGGTTTTTTGAACTAATCCATAATTTGAGTGGGAGCTTTTCCAAAAGATACTTTGTGATTATGTTGCAGGAATTTTTAGATGACAAGTTCATCAAGGAGAATAGAGGTGGATAAAATTTTGGAAATAATTTTGAGATGTGGAAGTTGAAGATGGAGGATCTGTTGATAGATCAAGATTTGTGGGATGGTATTAATGAGAATGTTTCAAGACCTACAAATCCTACTTTGGATAATCAATATGATGTTATGGACCTTAAATCCAAGGGTCTAATCAAATTATGTTTGGTAGACTCTATTTTAATCAATTTCCATGAAGAGACCTCTACAGAGAAACTATAGAAGAAACTTGGTGAGATGTATCAAGCCAAATATTTAGTGAACAAGATTATCTTGAGGAAGATGTTGCAAGTATGAAGGTATTATCATTTATGTCAACAAGCTTGTGTTGTCATTGGTGGCAATTGTGTAGTGGTTGAGAGAGGTTGTTGCTTTGATTATTTGCATTATGTTGCCATTAGTTAAGTTACTAGTGTTAACCTTTGGTGTTACTTTGATAAGCTTATGTTCATGATTGTGGTAATGATAAAGATGTTGAGGATATTGAGAAAATTGAAAAAATGGGGTATTCTAGTTTTGCTTTGTATTTCTTTTGTGTTGAATATTTGCTTGTGGGGTTTGGATATGTTGGATAGAGGTGTTCAAAGTTTCTATATCCTTAATTTTGGCTTCTAGATTGATGGTTAGAGGAATTTGTGTTCACCAATGTGTAAATTGGATTTGTAGTGTTGGTTATAGAGGTGTCTAGGAGAAAAGTTTTTTCTCCATGTTTCTCCACAGTTGTTCTTCAAGTCTTACGATTCTGAAGGTATGTTGATGGTGTTGATCCCTTTTGGATAAATTTTCACAGCAATGAAACCCCACCCACGTTTTATTACCGCTGAGATATTGTAGTTTTAGTCGATGGCACCAAAATCTTCCTATTGGATTTGAGGCACTTAGAGCTCTTTGAATTCACCAAATTTTCAAATTAGAAGAAATTTGAGCTTGTTCTTGATCATACCTTTCCAACGGTTCAAACGGTTCAAATCGAAGCCCCAAGATCAAAAGTTAAGTGAAGTTGGCGACTTTTTTTTAGAAGATGCATAATTCTGCAAATGTTTTGAATGAACCAAGTTAGAATTTTCAAAAGCAAACCACCAAACTCAAATTTAATGTTGTTTGGCCCAAACTAAAGATTTATATGTGCTTTAATTTTTTTGGGTAACTTTGGGGGGACGTTCACGATATTATGAAGGGTTATTCAGCTTTCAGAACTTGCATGTGTTGTAGAACTGGGAGATCCCATACAGTCTATCAATAAATAAAAATTTTCTTGTTTGTGGTTATTTTCTGTGGTTCTGCCGCGCCTCTATGATACATATGGATCGATATCTAAATGAATTATAAAATTTTCTTTTATATAACACTGTAGCTCTAAAATTTTAATATTTCATGCTCAAATTGTTGAGAAATAACTAATTGGAAGTATTTCAACTTGGGACCATATTTAAATTTGGATATATAAATGTGTGTGCCAAAGAAACAAAATGAAAATAATAACATTTGGATCTATATCCTTGATATGTTTGAAGCTAAGTCTAGTCTAGGCTCAAGTTAATGGCTAAACTTTTGCAAATAAAAATGCAACTTGGTTTGTCTAGTACATATGTGTTTAGTTTATTTGTTGTGTTATTAGTTGGATGATAGTTAAGGTGTCCACTACGAAATGGTAGATGATGGGGAGGTGATGTTGGAGCATTCTGACACTTGAAATAATGTTGTAGATGCATTGAAAAATCCAATCAACATAAAGAAGTTCAAGGGGTGTATTTTTGAATTATAGACCTCTCATCCCCTAACAGATAGTTGATAGCTTTGATATTCATTTTTCTCTTGAAAGGTGTTTAACAAGACAAAAATATATGCAAAACGGGGAAGCAAAATACTATATTGAAAATGCTTTAAAAACTTTCAAACAAATGCAATTTGAATTCAACAAATTTTAAAAAAATTGCATTTAGGGTTTCGAAATTAAACAAATAGATGCATTTTGAACTCTAAAAAAATTGAATTTTAAATACCTAGTGCTCAATAGTGCTCGATATGCAAACTGGAATGATGAACTTTGAAGAGACGAACAAAAATTTGCTTTCACCGGAAAGAAAAACCTTGTTTGGTTGTCGTCACGATCTCTATTCGCCGCACGCACCAGGGACAGTGACTGGTAAAAGAACAAAGTAAAAGTGACAGGTTAAAATGTAACAATTTTTTGTTTTTGTCATATTAAGGGGGTTCGGTCGAACCCATGTTTGACCGAACCTATTTAAATATGTTTTTTTATTTAGGTTTTCTTTGGTTCGATCGAACCATGGGTTCGACCAAACCCAATGGTTCGACCGAACCAAAGAATGGGTTCGGTCAAAGCATTGGGTTCGGCCGAACCCATTTAATATGGTGAAAGGAAAAAATGCAAAATTTCCTTCCTCTTATAAAGTGTAAACCACTATTCTAAAGCCACCCTTGGTTGACAAGGTAATCTAAATTAAAGTTGGAAAAATTGAAATAACAAGTAAATAAATTGGTTTTGCGAAACATAAAGGATTTGGATTAATAAATAATTAAATTTAAATTGCTTTGTTAAAAGTAATGTTTTAGTATTAAATATTTGGATTAAATTATCTTGATAAAAAGTGTTATTTTAAAATTATATTTTAATTGAAAATTTATCATTTGGGAGGATAATTGTTTAACTACAAAAAAAAAATTAAAAAAAATATATTTTTCTTTTGTGTAATCATTATTAATAAATAAATAAATATTATACTATTAATAAATAATATTGTCTTTAATATTATTTTCTGATTCCCTTGTCAACCTGTTTCAGTGTGCTTAAACATAATAGGAAGTTTAAAGGTTTAAATAAGCCTGATTTTATATACTTTCCTAATGTCAAATTTTTGGTGAGTAAAACATGCAAGCAAAGCCTAAGTTCGATCCACAAAGAAAAATTGCTCCTGCTTTAAATAAACAAACTCTGCGCTTGTTAACAGTGCTTTGGTCGCCGGTATTGGCATGGTGTAATGGTTTATCGGTGGCATTGTTGTTCTTGCCACCAAGGTTCAAACCCCGTTGGGGTGAAATTGTTGAATGGTTGTATCCGGTTCATAGCTCCGGTCAAAAGCGTTTACCCCTTGAATAAAAAAAAACAGTGCTTTGGTCTGCTCACTGCATCCATAACATTAAGTCCCAATAAATAAAAAAACTTCAACCCTTTTCATGTTTAATTATGAAATTCCAAAAAAACTTCGATTTCTTTCTGATAAATGCAAATTAGTGATAACATTGGAAGGAAATTCCTAAGACCATAAAACAATATTGAAATTGAAATACAATAAATCTGCCTTTAAAAAAAAAAAGAGTATTAATAACATGTTCTATGATCTTTTGTTTTGCATACAACTATAAATTTAGAAGAAAGTGTCTATATTTTATTGTGAAATGCAAAAAAAAATTGTAACTCTAGGAAAAACATTGAAAATCTATTAGTTCTATATAGATAATAATAATTATCAAAAACTTCAATTCTTTTTGTCAAAATATATATATACATATTTTTCCCATCAAATTTAACAAACATTTATTACTAGAAGACCTTTCCTTTTAGAATTGAGTGACTCAAAGTTCCTGCGATAACATACTGTACAGGATGGCGTACATGCACTCCAAGCTCACTCTTGGAAATTTTGGCTAGCTTGAAAGTTTCTATAGTCTTTCATTAAATCCATTTTGTGCATATCCTACAGCCATTGCATTCCATGAGAATCACATTCCTTGAGGCATTTTGTCAACCAATTCTCGTGCCATCACATGCTTATACACCCGGGGCAATCACAACTTCATCATCTAATAGAAAAAATTCCTTTTTTTAATGCCTTGTAGGATGTCCCTTCATTACTACCAGATTTCTGGTATGGTCCAAATTATTAGAGTGCAAGCCTATATCTTTAGATTTGTTTCATTTAGCACCACTGGAATTTTGTACCTGTTAAATTGACGGAAATGGTTCCCATCTCTCAGAACAATTTCTTCTGCAAAATATTAGAGATGATTTTTTTACAACCAGAGCATACTCGAAGGTTCTTAGCAGATCTAACAGTTGCTCTAGGGGTCACATACAACAAACCAAAATGCGATTGCTAAATTTTCTTGGGTGACAGATAAATGGTTTATTATTATAATTATTTTACTTATCTTGGAGGTAGATAAATGATTTATTATTATTATTATTTTCTTACTTTCTTCTCTTCCACAACACTAAGTAGAAGCCTTGAAATTGGAATACTTTGTTGTCTTCTTTTTCCAAGCCAATTTCTCCAAACCATCTTATAGCCTTCAATCAATCATGTCAATTGTGAATTATGTAGTAAGTCTAGCCATTTTATTTTATTTATTTACTTAGGGAAATGATAAGTTTTCCCCTTCGATTGTTTTAATTAAAAGTGGTTTTCATTGATTGGTAGATATGTATATAATATTTATAGTTCTTATGCTAGATTTTTAAGAGTTATTTTACGTAGTTTTGGTTAGTAAGATATGAATTGGTTTATCATTTGGTACTGATTTCTTCTAAATATGTTTAGTTGGTAGATTGTGATCTTGCCGTTGATTTAGTTATTATGAAATTCAATTATTTGGAATACTTTTGTCTTGCAATTATATGAATGTGTGTATAATTGAAGGAGGGATCAATAAGGTAATATTTTGATTTAGTTATAATTAAAAGGCTTAGTTAAATGTTTTAAATTAGGTTCTTTTATTAATATTAGGTAGAAGCTATTTGAGTAGATTGAAATGAATGAATATCTTACCTTATGTAATCTTAATATTTGAGTAAGTACTCCTAAAAGAGAAGTAGTAATTAGACGAATGAAATTGATTATATTTTAAGAAGGAATAAATAAATGAGGTATGTATGATATTAATTAATAAAAAAAATAGGGATATCTTTAAGTTGGGGAAAATTCATTGATTTAGTTAAATAAATCTGAATGGGAAATCATGTTGGGATAAGCATCTTATTGACTTTGTATAGTTATAGTCACCTTGTGGATACACTAGGTGATTAGTATAAGTGTTTTATGGATGTTGGATAAGAGAGTGTTTCTCTAGTTATAATCAATTGATTAGGAAACTTAGTAAATGGCAAAATCATTCAGAAGGAAAAATTGGATTAATCGGATTTTAGACAATGAGAAAGCATTATGAAATGTTGTAAGCTCTATCGATAGTTTTATAGGCATGCATAGAAGAAACATATGTACCGTCTTGTGAATAGGGACTTCATTTTTGAATGATTTCATAGTTGGATTGATAATATGTGTTGCCTTTGTGTTGCAATGTTTATTCGTTGTTTACAATAAATATTGTGGTCGCATAATTGATTTAAGTGTTTGGTTCGTGGGTTACTTATGGAGATGTTCACGATGGCTTGTTTATTGTAAGTTGATTAAAAATAGTGCATTTCAAGTTTGCAGAGTTTGATGTTTACTTTATGTGGAATCGTGTGCGTGATTTGGAATTAAAGTTGATTGAGTATTGTGTTTGATGGATATTGAGTTGTGCTCCAAAATATTATTTACGATATGTCATGATTGAATTAGTTATATTTAAATAATTGAATATTTGATATGCAGGGCAATTTGACTATCTTTTGTTGTATTGGACATCTTGATTGTAATATAATGTTCAATTGTAAGTCTTTTGGGAAATTAGTCACTCGGTATCTTGTAGGTAGAATATTGAGGGTTCCCTTAGATACCCTATTGACTAATTTACTATCGGTAATTAAGGTTGGTTTTGTATTGAATCGTTTATGTTATCTTGATTCAGTTTGAAGGTCTTGTTATGATATTGCCTCTTTTATTCCTCTTGTGTTGTTTTACGATTGTGGAAGTTATATAGTCATATTGTGGGTTCCTTGATGTGAGTCTACCTTTTTGTGTTATTTCTGATCGAGGGGACTTTATGAAATGACTTTCTTGTAGTCATATTTCATGATGGTTGGGAAACCGAAGTGTTTGAATTACCCTCACTGGGACTTTGTGGATTTTTGGTGTTTTTGGCTTTTAGAGGCAATGGAGAAAACTTGGTTTATGTTGATTCTTCCATGATTGGACCTTTGTGATTCATTAATCCTATTTATGATTTTGAATTATTGTGGGTGGTACCTCCTTTGTTCTCGTTTCAGTGATATGGAATGGGTTTGTGAGATGGTTCTTGCTTCACATGTTGTGTGATATGTACTCCTTGATTTTTATGTGAGATGAGGTACACCCCTTGTGTGTTTTGGTTTGGTACTGTAGGGAGTGGCTCTTCATGGGGGTCCGACGCACAAAGGGGCTGTTAGGGTAACCCATGGAAGAGTTTCCTAAACAAGTGATAATGTAATTAATGAACTAGTGGATTTGGGTAGTTAAACACTAAACAAGATTAATTATGAGCCTCACCCATACCATTAGTGCTTTCATAGGCTAAGGATGGGATGAGAAGACCTGGTTGGTAAGATCACTGCCTTGTCCTCATGAAAGGTAAGTGGTCATGCATGAGTCACCCTATGGAGCGGTTGCCTTGAGATAGGTAGCCTGGATAACCATAGATGGAGGTGGCACCTTGTGATAGGTTGCCTAGCTAATCCATGTAAGGCCATGCGATGACACTCTCCTACAGTATCCGTTTATTTTCCCTTGTATGGTTTCCTCTGGGAGTGTTGTTTGAATTGTTGATGTTGTTGAGGCAATTGGTTCTTGGTGATTGTTGTTAAGGCCTCCAAGTTCTATCTTTTAGTGTTGCACACATGCCTCATAGCTACTTGATTGATGTTAATTAAAGGTGCTCTTGACATTTATTGTTGGTTTACATTGTGATTTCATTTGAAGGTTTTGGATCCTATTTTTGTTGGCACCTCTGATGGTTATTTAGTGTTGATCTATAATATTGGCATTTGGTTTTGTTGGACTTTTCATTATTTTGTTGTGGCTATGTGATGGCAATTTTAAGGGTTGTTATTTTATATTGTTGTTATCCTTGTTGTGGAGTCTGGTTTGCTTTTGGTTTGTTTGACTATTTTGGTTGAGGAATGGGGATCTTTCTTGTCAACTCCTAGCATGGGGGGTGGTCCTTCAGGGCCACGTGGTCGAGTGGAACGTGCTATGCACCCCATTGGGTTCCCAGGTTGTGTTCGTGATGCAGAAGTGGATACAGAGTTTCCAGAGCTTCACTTGGTTGAAGACTACTCTGCACTTTGTACCATGTTCATTTATGTAACATTCTTGTATTTGATGTATCTTTTCCTCTACACGACAAGATGCATATGTACTTCTGAAGTAATGTAATGTACTCTTGAAACAACTGTAATGTATTATTTTACCTTTGTAAACCTTATGTGGTAGATGTTATCTGATGTGTTGTATCTGTGGAAATATACTCCACAATTGTCATATTGAACTATTATTAAAATGTTGTATGTATCTTTTTCATCTCTTTGGATCATGGATGGTTGTATGTTATCTTCATGTAATCTCAATGTTTTGTTTGTCATCGTTATGGTTTTAGTTTTAGGATTTCGTGATGTCGTATCATGTACCCTAGAGGATGTAATGGTCATTGTAATTGTATAATTTATTTATATGTAATATATGTACTTGTTCATATTATGTATTGTTCTTCTTTTAAAAAAAAAATTGTGCGGATTTTTGTTGTCCTTTGGGGTTCACACGGTGGGGCGTTATAGTAATCATCATTCAAACCAAATCATGAATCAATAGACAAACATATCCAACAAATATTTAATTTTCAATCAATCAATCAATCATCTTATCAATAATCAATTGATTAGATCATTGGTCTTATATCAGAATGGGGCATTATGTTGTTTGTCTCATTCGGTCTTATCGCTTGTATTTTATCAGGATGTGTCCTTCCTGAGATTAGACATTGTCTTTGGTCAATCTTGTCATTCACCTTAAGCGGGATATGTCTTTCCTGTAACTAGGTGTTTATCAAAATTGTTAATTGGTGAACTTTATCAGATGTGTTTCTTGCCTTAAATAGGATATTTCTTTCTTGAAATTAGGTATCATCACATAGGTCAATCATATCAATCAAACTTTATCACATCAATTCAATCTTTTCATCTTGGTCAAATTAGCCTTACCTTATTTGGGATGTGTCCTTCCTAAAGTGGGGCATAAACAATTAAGTCAATCAAATCTTCCTTTGTCAATCTATCAATCAATGATCAATCAAATTCGATCAAGAAACAAATTAGTTGGTCATATCAGTCATCTTGGTCAACATATCACTCAATATTGTCAACACTATCGACAAACATTAATCTCTTTGGCAAACACTTTGTTGGTCTAAAATTTCCTTATCTTATTGATGGTTTTTGGGTCATGTTACTAGCTACCTCAAGGATGTCCTGTCAAGGGATTTAGAGGAGAGATGATGGATCATGATCTCTTTTCTTTGCTTTCTACATGTGGTTTGTCTTGGAAAAATGATTGGGGCAATTGGGTCCTTAGTATGATCCAGGGCATTCCTTGTCTTTTGACATTGTATTTTGATTGCTTGTCTCTCATAAATGGTCACCTTGCACACCTTGGGCTATCTCATACCATGGTGTTTGTGTTCCATTTATGAAAATTTTGATGCCCAATGATGATAAAAATAAAAGCATGAAATTTTGTCCTTTGTCATTTCTTGTCCACCTCTCCACCTTCTTTGTCATTTTCCATGCTAACATTTCTTTTGTCTACATCTTGACAAAGTCTTGTGACACACAAAAATATCCTGCATACAAGATCATGTTAGGAAGAATTATAGTAAGCATCACCATCATAGACATCATCATCATATTAAGCCACATACATTTGCATGAGAAAATACAAAAAACATAGAGTGCATCCATATAGCATTAACATAACCAATCATGACATTGCATTATGATCATAGTTCATTTACATTGCATCACATTCCATATACATTGCATCACATTTTGTGTACATTGCATGACATTAATCACATTATTGCATATCACATTTTACATTCACATTACACATTTCTAATCGCCAAATGCATAGGCATCACATTACATCAAAATTAGTTGCATTCACATATGAAATTTCATCATAAACATAGGTCATTCATACTGCATTCATAATCCATACATAAAGCCATGAACATCCATAACTTAATCATAAATGCATAAAAATCCATCATATCAAACCATCACATGATCATATAGAATGCATAAATAGACATGATAAAAGCATAAACAACCATAACATAATCATAATCATAAAGTACAATCACATAGAACTACATATCATAAACTGCAGCCAAAAATCATATCATATATCACTCAAAATGCTTCATAGGTACAATGTCAAGATGTATCATATATCTCAAAATGGATCTCGCAGGCTCGATAATCAAAATACACTGTCCATACACATAGTGTCAAAATATGCTCTAGCTTGAGCCGCCTTGATGTCCTATCCCTGGGGCATCCCTATCCTATTTTAGAGGTGCATCTGGAGACCTATTCTCAAAGGTGGATTGCCTTTCATAAGGAGTGGACCATTTGGGGGTTGATGTCTCCCCACTCTCTGACCTACTGTGGGAATGCCTATTGTGGGTCTTGTTATGTGTCCTACCCTACAATCCACTCTCAACCTGTGAAAAGCTCAAGTCTCTCCTCTCAGGTGGCACTTCCCTCTTATACAGGTCCCTATAGTATTACATACCCCTACTCACCCTAGCT